>FXXK01001435.1:55339-65946 GCA_900184695.1 Betula pendula | reverse complement strand
AAAGAGAGAGATCATTGACAATTTTTTGTAAGTTTCAGGAGGGAACATTGTGGCAATTATTTAAAATTTAATGGAAGACATTATCATTTGATGGTAGTTTAAGGTAAATATATAGACTTTTCTCTTGAATTAAAGTTTCTTAATTAACTTGAAATTGTAATTTCCATTAGTAAGTAAATTTCCATAGTAATAAAACTTATAGGCTATAGCCCATGATGCTTTTTGGTGAAGAAAATATATGAAGAACATATGGGTGGGCCTATATATATTGAGAGCATTCTCAGTGATCTCTCTAAAGTTTAGCCAAATTTTACTAAAAAATTCTACTTTTATTATTTTTAACTCTCACATTTAAAAAACGTACACTCCAAACATAAAACTCTCATACTTTACTTAATAATATAATTTTATTAGTTTTGAGCAACCACTCCAACAACTTTAACTGTCATGTTCCAAATGGAGTTCATGTTTCTGTTTCTAGATCTTGCCACCCCCTTTGCCGTTAATTCCAGCTTTTCCTCTAAATGCTTCAGATGCTCTTCTGTGAATGGATAAGCATCGGCACCATGAGCTGTTATGAGCTACCGGCCGGGCTTCCTTACTGAGTGTCCTGCCGCTAGGGCAATGGCTACGGCAGATGAGGAAAATTCCAACACAAAATCATACAACTCCTCACTCTGTGGATTTCCTGCTCAAAATCATCAAACTCGTCATCTGAAATCTCCACTCATAAAAGGTTTCATTAACTTCCAACTCCGACGAATTTGACTCAGAAAAGTTACATCAAATTCCATAATGGGGGTTTTTGTTGTTCCAGTTTTGGTTGGTAGGGGTTGGTTTTTGGGTTTCTTTTGACCCGTTTAGATCTATCACGTAAGTGTCCCCATTTAGCCCCTTTTTTCGACCTTTTAAGTTTCGGCCTTTAGGCCTTTTAGCTCAAACCACATTTCAGAGACTGATTTATTTTTATGAAGGAATTTCTATTAACAAACAGGCTTATGCATTGTCCTTTTCCATGATCTCTTTGTATACTTCTATAAGCTTAGGCAGGAATGAGCGACATAGGGGCACCAGCGAGCTGAGAAATAGAGCAGAAATTCTTTCCAACTAGTTCAGAACACCGTCACATGGCACCTAACCAAGGACAGAAAGAAAATTAATTCACAGGAAATCACTTATTGTACTATTCAACTTCTGGGGTTGGAAAATTCGATAAGAAGAAGGATTAGAAAATCTTCCAATTGTAAAATTAAGAAGAATGGTACATTGGAGCCACTTTTGTCAATCACAAAGTCTCTTTCGACCCTGAAACCAAAATTGATTCCAGCGTCTGTGATTCAAGTCTGACCCTTCTCAATCCTCAGCAAGCTTCTCGGGTGTAAAAGGGTAGGCTTCAATACCATGTTCCTCAATGAGTTTAGCCACATTTGAGTGTACTGTCTTCCCATCTGGGCCAATTACAACTAACGTAGGAAGGCTTTCAAGCTCAAAGTAACGAGCAAGCCTGAATCAACCGAATAAACAGCAGCGCATGAGAAACCTAGTCCAACAATTGTTCTATTCATCCTTACTTATCATAAAAAAAAAAAAAATTGTTCTATTCATCCTTAAGCCATTTAGCTTAGGACCAAACAATCTGAAAATCTAGCAACTAAACATTCTACATAGAGGCCATAACTTCACATACTCCACTCTCACAAGTAATTCCTAAATTTGTACATATGGTGATTTATACACACAGAGGCCATAACTTCATTATGACAGTTAAGATTTTTAAGCATCCAAATCCCATTTCTACACCATTAAATTTTAACCACTAAAGTTTCCCTTTGTTATATGAAATACAGCCTCTCGTGACACTAGGATTTGGTTTTGATTGGTTACATATTAAATCTGCAATTCTTGAACAGTCTCTCTACTGTTACATGCATGGATTTAATATGTATATGTTGGGGTAAAACCCACCTGAACTCGACCTAGTGACTGAATATTGCATATATCCAGATCCCTCAAACAAAAGCAAATAATAATAAAGAATATGAAACAAAAGAGCAAGAATAGAAGGCATATAAACTAAACATCGCTTACAAGCTGTGAAGGATTCATCTTTGCTTCAATCATGAGGACTCTACTTGTTCCTTTGTCACCCCATCCTCCCCAAAAAACTGAACTTGAATCTTCACACACTAAAAAAGATGAAAAGATTATCAACTTCGGCAAGCATTGTACTCTGCCATTGAAAAAAGAATCATTTTTTTCCCCCCAAAAAAAATCAATTCCTAAATCCCTAACATGACAAAAGATCAGATATCACAAAATAGGAATAAAAGCATAGGATTCAAACCCCCATGGAAGCCTACGATCACAGAGTCTTTATGCACACCCTTTAACTGTGGGTTGAAAGAGAGAAAGGCGTGGGTGATGACCACCTGCTTCAGACCCTTTTTGGTGTCGTTGGTGAAGACTGCTTCTGTGGCTCGAAGGAGGGAGAGATGAGAACGCAAGAGAGATGAAATGAATATAAAATGAATGGCGAAAGGAATCTGACATGAACTAAATTGCCGAGGGCAGTAGAGAGCTTCTTATAAGAGCATCACAATGAGCTCTTCAAAATTTCTTTAAATTTGAAGAGAAATATGCATTTTTTCTATTTTAAATAGATATTTTCAAAATTTTTACGACAACAAATTTCTCTAAATATTTTCTATTTTAATTAAATATTCTTTTTTATTCACTAAAGCCCCACCAACTTCACTATCTCACATTCTTCTAAAACTCATGATGCCCAAATTAAACCAAAAATGCCACAAAAAAACTAAAAAATTAAACCAAAAACTGTGCATTCCTCCTGGTTCTAGAAAATGCCAAAAGGAGAAAAAGAGACTTAAATGTCATAAGGACGAAATTAAACCAGGAACTACATTCAGAAAAATGCCCAAAGCTTCTGTATGGTGTGAAAGAAGGAGAGATGAGAGAAGAGAAAGAGCCATAGAGGAGGGAGAGAGAGGTGGAAAGAATATAAAAATATAAAAAGTGGAATAGAGAAAGGATTTTGTCCTCCATATTTGGAGAGATTTTTGACAAACTCTAAAATGGAGAGGAAAGTAGAGAGCTTGATGTAATGTGTTTTTTGTGAAAATTAACCAAATTTTGGCTAAAAGTGAAATTTAGAGAGCTCATTGAAGATAAAGAGTTTTTGTGGAGTTTCTCCAGATTTTGGCGAAATTTGTGTTTTAGCGAGCACAATGCGAATGCTCTCATCGTTGGGGAAAAAAACTACATGTTCCAGAAGAGAGCGCTCAGCAACCGTATAGCTTATGCTAAATGGCTAACAAATCAATACAAAGTAAACTTCTTATCACACCCTACGTTTTGCATATATACTATGACAATTATTGTTGTCAAGACATTACATTATGGTTTACTTTCCTTGAATCAATTCACACCTGACTTTAAATATTGTCTTAAACATGCTTCCAAACTTTCAAAGAAACAGCTGCTCAAATTGTTTGTTGGCTTCCCACATTCAAAAATAAAAGTTCATGAATGTCAACAATGTTATCTCCTAATGATAAGGATTGGTCCAATCCAATATGCCAAATTCACAAAGCATGGGATTACAAGTAGAGATGAAGAATAACAACATATCTCTCTCAAACTTAAAACTCAAATTTTCATTGGTCAAGTATGAGAAAAATAGAATCAAACATGAAAAATTTATGTAATAAAGAGAGTTATCTTAAAAAAAAAAAAAAAATCTTATTTGTTACACATAAATATTAAGCATCTTTGCGCTATCAAAATATATATGAGAAAACTAATTGTTCCCCTTGAGTGGGGATGTAATAAATCAAAAGACTCGCATACAAATTAATTTGTATTTAAAGTTGAGATGATTGACTTGATTCGAATTCTCTTCACCACTTGTGACAGTTCTCTCCACTGATGATAGGAAATGCTTGGGAGGCATTTGTAAGCATTCAACTTCTCCTTCAAACATTTGTACGACTTTTTTCATTGAAGGGCGATCAATAGGCTTCATTTGTATACACCATAATACAACAACAATCATCTTCTTGCCTATTTTCTTTTCCTCCTCTATGGCATCTTCTATTTCTACATCGTTTTCGTCATGCAATTGGTCGTAGACCCAAGTAGGGAAGTATATTTGGCTTGAGTGTTTTGCAAAAGTTCCTTCTTCTACCGGCCATTTCCATCAATAACATTCCAAAACTATAAACATCAGCTTTGTATGAGACGCCTCCAATGTTTTTGTAGAATAACTCAGGAGCCATGTATCCTAATGTCCCTCTTGCAGCAGTCAAAGAAACAATGCTGTCATTTACTGGATACAATTTTGTTAGTCTAAAGTAAGAAACTTTGGGAGTAAAATTTTCATCAAGAAGAATGTTGTGAGGCTTGATATCAAAATGTAAAATCCGCATGTCACATCCTTGATGTAAATATTCAACCCCACGAGCCACTCCTAGAGCTATTTCATACATTTTATCATAGCTTAGGAGAGTGCATACTTCTGGCAAAAATATGTATTTATTCAGGAAACCATTAGGTATGAACTCATATATAAGAGCCCGTTTTGATCATTCAACGCAAAAACCAATAAGTTGCACTACATTAACATGGTGAATCCTTCCAATGGTTGCAACTTCGCTTATAAAATCTTGTCTGTTAGCTTTGGACTTACCTAACATCTTTATAGCCACAAGACGACCACTTCGAAGCGTTTCTTTAAATACAGTGCCATAGCCTCCTTCACCCAATTTGTACTTGAAACTTTGGGTAATCTTCCTAATTTCGGAATAAGAGTACCTTAGTGGCATGAGGTTATTGTGAATTTGTAAAAATTCTTCAACAACATTATACATTGATAAATGCCTCCTATGCCATTTATATATCAAGAATGCAATCACAAATGGAGCTCCCAGTATCATTTTTGCTTCTTGAAATAGTCCTATGGAAGAACGTCACCAAAATGGATTGTAAGCCAACACATGTGGTTGCATTATTGCTGTAAATCTTTCTTTTTTTTTAGTATAGTTACAACTCACTTAATTGACTTTTAGATCCTAATAATTAAGTACAATACTTGTTATCTTTTTCGATTAATGATTAATATTTTCCCTATGGCCATTTGTTTTTGTTAGGAGAGCTGATGATGGCGCACAAAATGACAGTCTATCTCAATGTGTTTAGTGCGCTCGTGAAAAACATCGTTATGCGCAATCTAAATCGCACTTCGGTTGTCACAGAATATAAGAGAGCTAGAAGTCTGAGAAGCACCCATATCATAAAGGAGCCATCGTAGCCAAAGTAGCTTAGAAGTGGTGTCAGCAAGGGCACAATGCTCAGCTTCAATACTAGAGCAGGCAACAACAGATTGTTTCTTGCTGCGCCAAAAGATAAGTGAATCGCCAAGGAGAAAACAATAACCCGTTGTGGAACGACGATCGGTAGGGTCACCTGCCCAATCAGCATCTGAATACACATGTAAGTCTAATGATGAGTGAGAAGAGAAATGCAAACCATGAAATAATGTGTCATTCATGTTGCGAAGTATGCGAAGAACAACAACATAGTGAACAGAGCGTGGTGCGGTCATGAACTGACTGACAAGATGAACCGCATAAGCAAGATTCGGTCTTGTAACAGTAAGATAGATAAGGCTCCCAACTAACTGTCTATAGAGAGTGGCATCTGGAAGTAACTCACCATCAGTGGTGCGAAGCTTGACATTCGTCTCTAGAGGATTATCAACAATTTTACAATCAGAAAGGCTAGCCCGTGAGAGGAGATCAGAAGGATACTTAGCTTGAGAAAGATAGTAACCATCAGAATCTGAAGAAACTTCCAATCCAAGAAAGTAGCCAAAGGAGCCCAAATCCTTCATTTCAAATTGCTGGTTAAAAAACTGTTGAAGGTCATGAATACCGGCAACATCATCTTTGGTAATAATCATATCATCCACATACAGCAAAAGGAGAATAAGACTAGCATTAAATCGCCGAATGAAAAGTGCAGAATCATAAGAGCTAGAAACAAACCCAATATGTGCAATAGTAGAGTTGAATTTGGCAAACCAAGCACGTGGAGCCTGTTTCAACCCATACAATGCCCGTGCGAAGTCTGCAAACTTTGTGTGGTGGACGAGTGTATCCAAGAGGAGGCTTCATATAAACTTCTTCATTAAGATCGCCATTGAGAAATGCATTTTTCACGTCCATCTGAAAAAGATCCCAACAACGCACAGAGGCAACAACAATGAGAGATCAGATAGAGATAAGGCGAGCCACCATTGCAAAGGTCTCCTTATAATCAATACCATACTCCTGATTGAACCCCTTTTCCACAAGACGTGCCTTGTATCGCTCAACAGATCCATCAAATTTTGTCTTAATCTTATATACCCACTTACACCCAACAGCTATTTTTCCTAGAGGTAAATCAACTAAATCTCAAGTATGAGTTTGCTAAAAGCAGTGAGTTCTTCAAACATAGCTTGCTGCCAAAGTGGATCAGTACTAGCCTCATGAAAGGAGTAAGGTTCGTGTAAAGTAGCAATGACAGAGTAACAATGATAATCATAAAAATNATCAATACCATACTCTTGATTGAACCCCTTTTCCACAAGACGTGCCTTGTATCGCTCAACAGATCCATCAAATTTTGTCTTAATCTTATATACCCACTTACACCCAACAGCTATTTTTCCCAGAGGTAAATCAACTAAATCTCAAGTATGAGTTTGCTAAGAGCAGTAAGTTCTTCAAACATAGCTTGCTACCAAAGTGGATCAGTACTAGCCTCATGAAAGGAGTAAGGTTCGTGTAAAGTAGCAATGACAGAGTAACAATGATAATCATAAAAATGAGAAGGGAGAGCTTTTACCCGAGTAGAACGACAAGGGCCAAAAAGTTCAGGCTCATGAGGGGTAGTAGATGGATCAATAGGCGGGTGAGGGGCATCGGAGCCGTCCGTCATAAAGTCGTTTGGAGAGCTTGTCATCCCTGCATCAAGATCAGTAGGTTCGGGAGCAAATCAAAAGAGACATCAGTGAAGATAGGGGAGGAATAAGGGGAGTTAGGAGGAAAAGACTCCATATCACTAAAGAATCTATGTTCCCAAAACATGACAGGAAATGCAGAGACGTTTAGCAATGTGATCATAACAACGAGATCCTTTATGTTCTATGCCATAACCAAGAAAACAACGAATACGAGAACGAGGTTCTAATTTAGTACATTCATGGGGTTGAAGAAGGACGAAACAAACACAACCAAAGACTCTTAGGGATTGATAATCAGGAGGAGAACCACAGAGGAGTTCATAAGGAGACTTATTGAGAGTAGTGGGAGATGGAACCCTATTAATAGTGTAAATAACGATAACAGCAGTCTCCCCCAAAAATGTTTAGGGATTGAAGCGGAAAGCAGCAATGCCCTAACTGTGTCTAAGATGTGTATGTGTTTGCGTTCAGCATGATCATTCTGCTGAGAAGTACTCGGACAGGAACGATGGGAAAGAATGCCATTTTGTTCGAAGTGGTAAGAAAGGAAGATTCAAGATACTCCATGGCATTATCAGAACAAAAAAATTTTATGTTTCGAGAAAACTGGGTTTGAACCATCTTTTGAAATTTAAAATAAATTTTGGGAAGTTCAGAACGGTTTTGTAAAAGATAAAGCCATGTGTATCGAGAATAATCATCCACAAATATCATAAAATAACGGGATCCTCCCAAGGTGGGAGTGGGTGCAGGGCCCCATACATCAGAATGCACTAGATCAAAAGAAGCAGAAGAAACAGAGTCACTATTATTAAAAGGTAAAGCACTTTGCTTTCCGAGTTGACACGCAACTTAATCAAACAACTCAGACCCAACAGACCCTAACTGACCACTAGTAGCTAAGGAATGAACATGAGAAATAGACGCATGTCCCAAACGAGAATTGCATAAACTGAGAGTGGTGAATGTTGACCGAGATGAAGTAGCAGCAGACACTGTGAGAGGAAGATGAAAAGATGAAAGCTCAAACATAAGTCCAATCTTACAGGCGGTCCCAATTAGTTGTCCCGTCTGCGGATCATGCACATCACTACCTTATTTAGAAAAATGCAATTCAAAGTCAAGTTCACAAAGCTGACTAACAGATAAAAGATTTAATGAAAGATGAGTAACTAAGTATGTATTAGACACAAATAGTTGTTTAGTGGAAACAAACCCGATGTGACTGACATTTAGGTGTGAGCCATTAGCAATGTAAATACTGGGAGGATCAGCTAAAACAGATTTAGATGAAAAGATGGAAGAGTCTGGTGTCATGTGATTATAGCAGGCAGAGTCAAGAAACCAAGAAGAATTACCTGAGGTGGTGGACATTGTCGTATTGAGATTGGACTTAGATAAAACCTGATGAACAATAGCCTCAATATCTGCTGGGGAAAGAGTGCTTGGTTGGGGTACAACACTGGTGAGAGACATATCTGATGCATCAGTATGAGTGATAGGAGCAGCCTTATGACTAGGAGCCCTGTAATTTCCTCGAAAAAGCCTTGCTCTACACTCATTGATCTTGTGGCCAAGTTTATGACAATAGTGACAATAAATTTTTCAAGCAGATGAAGAAGATCCAGCAGGAATGAAACCAGGAGCACGTGTATCACATGAAGAAGTGGCCATGACCATCTCAGAGGTGTGTAGCTTCATAGTAGAGAATCTGGTCTCCTCTGAAATTAGTTCACTAAGAGCACCTTCCAAAGATAGCAATGGTGAACGATGGAGAAGAGAAGCCTGAGTAGCCTCAAACTCATCCTGAATTACTGTAAGGAACTCGACATGGCGCATGCTATTGCAAAAAACAATATACCGGGATGCATCAATTGGTTTGACCCAATCTAGCTCACAAAGAGACAATTGATTCCAAAGATAAGTCATCTGTGAATAAAACTCAATAACAGTCTGACCTGGTTCTTGGCGCATGCGATTAAGCTTGGTAACAATCTGAAAACGCTGAGCAAAGTTGGTAGAGTTGTAACAGTGGGCTAACATGTCCCAAACATCCTTGGCACTGTCAAAGCTACCAAAAGTCATGTTGATACAGACGACACATGTGTTGGAGAACCAGGAAATAATCTTGTAATTGATACTTTGCCATGTTCGGATACAGTTAGAAACCGCAGCAGTAGATTTTGCTTTTCCAGTAGCATCAACCCCAGCACAGATTCGGATACGGAGGGGCCTAGGATCCGGTGTGGACGAGTGCAGAGAAACTACCATGAGCTCAAATCAGGTACTATAGGGGTTGTGATCCAGTGCGGCAGAGACCATGGTAAGACCGTGTACTGCAGAGGCTGGGATCTGGTGTGGCTAGGCATACGGTAGGTACCGTGAGCTAGAGTATTGTGATTCAGTGCGGCAGGGACTACGTAGCAGCTGGTGAGCTCAATTGTAAGGGTCAGCTGGAGCGGCACGTGGCAGCGCATCAGGTGTGCTGGAGGCACGTGTTGGTGGCTGGGCGGCAGATCGGTAGCCTGCGATCTCGAATCTACAATTTCTTCTGTAAAAGGCGGAAGGAAGCGGCGTGCGGTGGCCGGTGATGGCATGTGAAGCGTTGGCAAGAAAACGGTAGATCTGCTAACAGCGGGTGGCGGCGCGTTGGGCGGACTTGGGCCGCGTGTTGGACATAGTCGTGTAGATCAGTAGCCTCCGATCACAACTCTGGTGCCTACTTTTAGAGACGGTTGACAGGGCGGCGCATGGTGGCCGGCGACGGCGCGTGGAAGAACGTGACACGGACATAGAGAGTTCAGGCGGGTGCGTGAGGGCATGTGGGAAACTGTACCAACGATCTGAAACCACCAGAATGGAGATCGGAGAGTTTAGAACTTGTTGGTATAATGGTTATACCAAAACAAGGTAAAAAATGCTTCCGAATCGTGAAAAGACCGTACGGTTCACTAATTCTATAAGCAAGGTCAAAACTTGGCTTTGATACCATGTTAAAATAACTAGAGAATATTTATTTGAACTGAATACTATATTTCTGTGTGATTGTAACTGTGTACAGAATAGCCTATTTATAGTTGAATAAGGCTAGTCAAAATAGGAAATACAATTAGGGAATTAATAGACAATATTACAGAATCAAATCAAACTTATATAAGGAAATACGGTAATTCTGATAAATACAAAATATTAGGGAATTAAAGTGAGTATCAGAATATATTATGAATATATTCTAACAGTTTAATTCATGCTTAAGTTACAGTGTAAAGAATTATATGCTAAAAAGGAAAAAAAAAATTAAAGAAGATCAAAGGAGAGAAGACTCTTATCGTAGTTGATGGCCATGAACGTTAGTAACTTGAGAGGAGCTGCAAGAAGTATGAAAAAAAAATTAATTAATTAATAAAATTGCCTAAACAAATCTCACCTAGGGCCATGCTTAAGAATAAATAAAAAGCAACAGTATAAACCTCTTGATCACTTTATGTGTCTTGGCTTGCAATTAGGTTGAGCTTGATTCTATGCCTTCTCAGCAACCTTTGTTGTTTCAATACTTACTGAGGGTTTGTAGGATGAATTTTTT
>FXXK01001434.1:132571-156081 GCA_900184695.1 Betula pendula | reverse complement strand
AGAAGAGAGGATCTCTAACTTAGTACTCCTTCATCCAATACCTTAGTGCTATAGATTATAAAGAAATTTATGTACGAATTGGAACATTGTAAATAAAAATTAAAATCAAGGATTTGAAAAACAAGTCCCCACACTGCACTTCCAGCACACTCAATATGACTCGCTAGTCTTCAGGTACAATTTCGTCACAATCCTAGAGTTTGTATTCAAATTTATCTGGCCCAATTATTTGCGCTAGCCAGACAATGAATGACTTCTCACCTCAACCTCGGCTCCAATCTTCTCACAAAGTTTTGCGGTGCAGCATATACACAGCACCTGGCACCGCCTTCGAGAGCAACTATTCCTGTCCATTTTCCGAGCATCTACCGCTGCATATTTACCTCAGCCTCTTTAAAAATATTCGCACACATTCCTCGGCCGGCCATCTGACCACATAAAATATATGTAATACGTTGGGGTATCTTCACCGATTAAACTAACATTCACACAACCAAATTCTCTCAAACTTCTCATCCTCCATCTCACACTATTTACGATGTAACCACATCTGGACACCATACATTTATTCCTATTATACTTATATCACATAAAATATATTAATATATATAATATATATATAATATTATAATAATGCGCCAAACCCCACTATATACGATAAAAGAAATACTACGGAATTTTGTTACTTACTTAGAAGTAGGCTCTCAAAACTAACTTGGGAATCTCTCTGCCGATATGCAAAACAGAATATTATCTTTTATAAAAAAAAAACTAAAGTATAAAAAAAAAAAAACAAATTCAAGAATGGGTTGAATCACCTTCGTTCTATCAAAAACTACAATTATTTTGACAATTAAAAAAATCAAGTTTTTCCCCTAATATTATTAATCATAAAAAACTTAATTTTATTTTTTTATTTAAAAAAAGTGGAGAGGGGGGTGGCCAGTTAGCCACCCCCAGCCACCATGGAGGTGGCTACAACCACCCCATGGGTTGGAGTTGGCTCGCAGCCACCCCCGCAGCCACCATGGGGTGGCTTGATGGCCACCCTCAACTACATCTTAGGTTGTGCCGAACCATCTTCATGAGCATGGTTCGGCCACCCTTTTGCAGAATTTTTATTTTTATTTTTTAATTTGAATTTATTATTTTTAAAATTTTATATTATTTTTATTTAAATAAATTTGATAAAGAAAGTGTAGGGCATTATTGAAAAAATGTAATAAAAGTGGTCACGTAACGCGCATGTGACCATGATTCCTCCAAACAGACGCTGAAGTATACAAAGGGGGCTATTTTACAAGGATTAGGTGGTTTGATGTATCCTATGTATATAAACTGTCATTTTGGGAGGTTAATCAAAATCGGTTGTTGTTTGGAGAGCCAAAATATTTTAACCAAAAAAAAAAAAAAACCCTTTAGTTACTCATTTTTTTTTTCTCACCGTACAAGAACTACAGCTTGTGTAGTGTGAAAAACAATGTTAATTTTAAAAGTCCTTTGAGTGGTGAAAAAGTCATTTGGAGGGGCAAAAGGACTTGAGGGGTCTAGTGAATAATAATATTTGAAGGAGTTCTAAAATCTTGGGACTTTGAGGGGGGTATAGTGAAATTAATAATATTTTTGAGGAGTTCTAAAAATCTTTGGGGGGGGGGGGGACATTCGTCCCCAAACCACAAACATGGGTCCACCCCCTCCGGTGCCTGTTTACACACGCCATTTTTCGCGTCCACGCGGCTATTCGTTTGGTTCTCCTGTTCTTTCTCTCTAGATCTCTAAAGAATACCTTTTTTTTTTTCTTTTTTTTTTTTTGACCTTTGGAGAACCCCACTAGATCTTGTTTTGGTGTCCATCAAGCTCTACTTGCCGGATACCCCTCTTTTCGATCACCATGGTGCAGCTTCCCTTCAGCGGCTCTGATCTAACCTTGTTTAGTGCTTGTTTTCTTGCCGTGGAGCGTCTTTTGGCTTTCCACGGTAATATTAGGTTCTATTGCATTGTTTCCTAGTTGTGTTGGGACTCTTGTTTGTTGCCCACCCTTTGTCTTTATTTCTTATGTTGCAATCTCTCATTTCCCCTTCTCTGAATTGAATAAAAAAAATAAAAATAAAAATAAAAAAAGACCCAAATTTTTAAACATAGGTCCACTATCTCTGCTGAATGGAAATTTGTTATGGAAAATTCTCATAAAAGACTAAAGATACTCCTTCGGAGAATTGCATGAAAATTCTTTCTACTAGAAACAAATATCCCCTTTGCTCCTCCCATCTTGAAAAACTTGAACATATATTTTTGGTTGCCATCTAGTAAGAGTTGCTTAGAGAGAATCCTTTTGGCCTTCGGCTTCCCTCATCTTTGAAATGGGCCTATAGAAAATTGAATTTGAGATTCAATCTTAATTCGAGAGCATCTCTTGAAAATCCCCAAACAAGAAACCCCAACATTTCCAACTCTATGCCTTGGTTTTCATTTATTATTATTTTATTTTTTAATTTCCTTCCATCATTTCTTAAGTTCCTATTATGCGATAGACTACAATTATGGTAAATAATACAAAATACAACACACAAGACACCAAAATTTACATGGTTCCATCAATGTGAGGTACGTCCACCACAAGCGGAAATCATGAAGAAATTCACTAACCAAAGACGAAATATCAAAATTTTCTTAAAGTCTGGAACATATATAATATTAGTGTCCTAACAATCTCATCAAAGATTTCGAATTTTATGGTACCTATTCCAATAACCATGCACATAAGTCATAACATCATTACCCATTAGAACAGTACCAGCATTACATGAATTATACGTCTCAAACCACTGCCTATTTAGACATATGATATGAAAAAGTAGGATCCAAAATTCATTAATTTATAAGAGAATATGTACCTAAAGAAACTAAAAGAAGATTTGTGCTAACCTCATTGTTATCGGACTCCTCATTGGCAACACTTACTAAATTTGTGGAACTTTTATGACTTTTTTTTTTTTAATCTTCTAAATCTTGTTTCAATACTTTGCAAAATCTTTTGTAGTGCCGCCTTTTTTTTTTTTTGTGACAATAACAACACTACATCTTTTGCATCTAATCGAGATTCTTCATCCTTTGGCTTTCGTGACTAAAACCGGGACGGCCTACTTTTGCATTCTACCCCTTAGACTTATCCCTTCCATGCTTTGGCTCATACCTTGCCACAAGCCCATTAGCTTGATTATTGTTAGGTTTTCTTCTATTTTCATGTGACAATAGAGATCCAATTACCTCTTCCAACTCCAGAGTTTATTTTCCATAAAATAATATTATAACTAGGTAATCATACTGAAAAGAACTAGAGAATCATGTTCTACCCTAAAAAATACAAGCACTTCAAGCAATCAATATGAAAATAACAGTATTTAAAGTATCATAGTTGTAAACAACATTAACACATCCACAACACACGGATTTTGTTTACGAAGTGGAAACCCAATAACACATTAAGGAAAAAATCACTTCGGGGTAGTCAAACCTGAAAAATCACTAACTAAAGAAGATACAAATTACATACACAAGAAACACTTACAACCTTTTGTAATGTCATAGACCCTATAAGATCAACAAACTCTCCACTTGTCTTCTAGCTTGATAATCTTCTTGTAGTGCATTTCCACACTGACTCCTTGGTGGATGAAGGTAGTGGATGGTTTGGTTTGAAAACCAAACACTTCCCAAGTGGTAAAAGCTTCAAGCTTTATGGTTGTATATCACTTGGGGTCAACAATGGTGAAGGAAAGAAAACATCTAGAGGAGATATAGGTTCAAGGAGGCTGAAACTTCTTTACCAAAGTCTATAAACGTTCTTCACTCTTGAGGGCTAGATGAATAAGTGTCAAAAATAAGAGAGAAAAGTGATTTTTATCAACTGAAATTCCTTGTGCCATCATGACGGAAATTCTACATTCCACCTCTCAAAAATCGACATGTCAATGACTGTAGGCGTCGTCATGATGGGTTAATGATAGAAGTCCTCCAAGCCATTTTTCAAAACTCATGTCGTCTTGACGAGAACATTACAGAAGAACACAAGAGCTTTTTTTAAAACAAATTCGTCATGACGGTTTCATGACGTCTTCATGATGGAACCTCAAAGAAGGTTTAAGGAACTCTTCAAGCCAACTTCATCATGACAGCTTCATGACAGTTATATGACAGAATCAGACAATAAGTTCAAAAGCTTTATCAAACCATTTTCGTCATGACGGTCTCCTGACAGCTACATGATGGAAGACACCAAAAACCTTAAAAGAGAACGTTTTTCATATCAAACCCTCGTGATATGAAAAGTGACAACATGAATAGTTTTGTCACATGAATTAGGCCAAGAAAATCTGTATTTTTCTTAATCTGTGAACCATATAACTGCTTCTTCACGTATAACATTTTCGTCAAATTTTTCGCCATATGAAGACTTTAATTTCTACCAAATTGTCTTTATTAATTTCTACCAAATTCGTCAAACTTCTTCACATACAAGCTTGCTACTCAATTAGAAAAAAAAAAAGTTTGCTACTCATTTAAGCCTGGCCGGCTAAAAATAGAGAAAAAGGAAATGGAGACGATCCTTTTACTTGAAAATTATGTATGAGACATTATTAGGGTTGTTATTATTAATTGTATCCCACTTGCACAAACTCGTGGGACCATTTTACTGTTTTTCTATCATACGACAATGTTTTTTTTCCCTGTCATAGAATCGTAGTAGGTATGCAGTTGATGCCCCTGATGAGTCTTAATCTCTGGTGTGTTTTACGCTGTGATATTGCAGATAAAAAAAAAATAGAAGTGCTTTTAAATTAAATTACAAAAAATGTATGGTTTTAAAAAGCGATTTTAAAAAATTAAAATTTGAAAATTTTAATCTCAAACAAGAGGGTGAGTGTGTAAAAACTTACGATTTTAAGGCTTAAACTATAATCTAAATACTAAACTATAATTTTATTAAATGTTTAAATGCATTCTAACAAATTACAAGTATTAAAATCACTATTTTTAAATGATTTCAAACTCAAAACAAGACTAAATACACGAGGTATAATTCAAACGCACACTCCGTGGCGGTGCTCTGATCCTCCTCGGGGCTATTCTACGTGAATTGGCAGCTGAAATATCTCCCATCCTTGAGAAAGACAATTTGCTTCTTCTTTTTTTTGCTTTTTGTATTTTTATTATTATTTTTTATTATTATTATTATTTTTTATTGTAAGTAGACAATTGCTTCTCAACTAACATAAACAGTCCCATAAGTCTATTCTCTAGATACGCACACTAACACATCGTATCTTCCTGGGAAATATTTCAATTCATACTCTTTCCACGAGATAAAGAAAACGATGTGTTTGCCGTGTAAAAAAGGAGTTCCCTCAGAGCTCCAGAAACAAACACAAAGACAAACATATATATGAGGTAAAATTCAAAGGACAACAGAAACCCAATAAGCCCCTTTATATATATATATATATTGGTAAAACTCCATCAATTTGGTTATATGTGTTGTTTTTCTTGTTGCTGTTTCTTGTTACTGTGCTGTGACCATCCCTGCTTTTCTGCTGCTTACAGTTATTTTAAACATCATATGGTACAGTTGGGTTTTTTTTTTTTTTGGTGGCTCATGAAACGAGGCTAAGGTCCTTCCGTTTTCTGTTGGGGTCCTCTGTTTTTCCTTCTCTTTCTTACAACCTTATTTGTGAGATTTGTACTACTCTTTTTGCATTATGGAGGTGGCATTCAATCTCTGAATCCTACCAACTTTCAGAATTTCTGCTTCGTTTCTTTCTATATAGCCACCTCTCTCTCTCTCTCTCTTATTTACTTTACTATCCCCCCTCTAGTTTTTCCACTAAAAAAAAACTGCTCTCTGCAACTACCTCTCTCTCTGAGAAAATGGGCAGCTCTGAAATTTGCATTTTCCATCACAGAAACAGACACCTACTCATTTCTTTGCTCTCGCTACTTTTAATTTCAAGCTTAACCCAAGTGAGATTCATGGCTGAAGGTAAGAATAATTTACTTTTCACACAGAAATCTCTGTTGTTTTTTTTAATAGAATTGGACTCTGCTCACTTTTTGACCTCTGTTTTGCAGGCAGAGAGATTCCCAAGTTAGTTGAGGCTACTCAAGTAAGTAACAAGAATTCCGTAGTTTTCTTTTTCGCACCATGTGGGGTGGGCGCTTATATGTATATATATATATATTTTATGTGAAGTAATTGGAAATGTTTGCAATGTGTACAGAAAGGGATAGAAGAGATGAAAGTGGGAAGGATGGTGAGAACCCAGATAGGGTCGAGGCCGCCGAGGTGCGAGAGGCGGTGCAGCGGATGCCGGCAGTGCGAGGCGGTGCAGGTGCCGATTGCCCCGCAAGTGAAAATGGAGAGGAGGAGAAGTCATTTGTCAGCTGCAATTGCATACTCTAGAGGGGATGACCTCTCCAACTACAAGCCTATGTGCTGGAAGTGCAAGTGTGGGGACTTGCTTTTCAATCCTTGATTTTAATTTTTATTTACATGTTCCAATTCGTACATAATATAATGACTTGTTTGGATTGCAGAGTAATTAGCAGTTTCTTTCATTTTAATGAATTGCATTTTTCTAATGAGTTTATTATTTGTATCATTAATGTTAATTTTAATTTAAAATCAAGTGCACCAACAAAAAGTGTGTAGCAAGACATCTTAAAAAAAATGTATAAACTGCGTTTCTCGAATCAGGGCCAAGTTCCAACCAATTAGGTAGTCAATTAATGAACAAATCACGTGGAAAAGGGGGGAAAGTAGGGAGCAAAAATTTTATTAATAAAATTTTTAATTTTGTAATTAGTTTTAATATCCTTTTACTACTATTTTTTTTTTCAATTTTACTCATATTAATTTTTGTATAAAAATTAGAAAAAAAAAAAAACCATGTAATCATTTCATATTTTTGATAAGTAGGTGACTTTGAAGTTAGATGACTAAAACAAAAAACTTCAATGATAGGGTGGCATGCATATCGCCTCTAACTTATGGCTTAATGTGATAGTGTTCATCAATTATTTATTTATTTTTTTTTAAAAAAAACAAGAGTTGATTAAGAGATAAGATATGCTTTCTAGCATTTTCAAAAATTATCTTTTAGTATTTTTGCCTTATGTGGCAAGCGCACATTTATTGAATAATTTTACATAATTAAAAAAAGAAAACGATCCAATAGATGTGGGCTTACCACATAGGACAAAAATGTTTAAAAATGACTTTTAAAAATGTTAAGAAGTATTTTTCTTTAGAGATTGATAGGCACTGTTATATCAACTTAAAAAAAATGAAAGTGAGATAAGAGTATAGTGTATAAAATTACTCTTAAAAAAAATGTTCTTATTGAGTATAAAAAGCAATGTGAAAAAAAAAACAGAAAAAAGAAAAAGAAAAAGAAAGATGGGCAAGGTTGTCTACCATTAATCTACAAGAAATGATACTACTCCTAATTTTACAGTCCGTGTCCATCTATCTTAGAATTTTTCTTTTAACAAAAAAAAAAATGATATAACATTTCTCTTAATCTATTAAAAGCTTAACAATTTTTATTTATTTATTTATGGTTTGAGCAAAAGTTTAAGAGCATTCACAGTAGAGTCCCTATATGTTGTTCTCTTCCCTAAATTTAAAAAAAAACGTTAAAAAAAAAAACACAAAAAATGATCCACAATAAGTTCCTTATTGATTCCCTAAAGACTGAGTTTTGAACAGTTGAACCCAATACATTGGGTTCAACTGTTTAAAACCCGGTTAATATTTTAAGTAAAAGAATCCGAAACTCTCTCTCCTCTCACACCTCTCGATGACCCCCTCTCTTCTTCACGCATCCTCTCCTTTCTACCCCACCTAATTCACGAATATGACCAGAGAGCCGGAGGAAGAGATGCAGACGAGAGGGAGAGAGCCGAAGACAGATAGGACTGAGAGGGAGAGATAGAGACGATGCAGACGAGAGAGAGAGACAGAGACGAGAGGGAGAGAGATGCAAACGATAGGGAGAGAGCCAAAGACGAGAGGGAGAGAGCCGAAGACAGATTGAAAGGAGACGAAGATCTGGAAAAAAAAAATGTTAAAAGTAAAAAATATTATTTTAATAATATAGTGAAATAGTTAAAGAATCTATTGTGGGTTGTTTTTAAATAGGAAAGTAAAAAGTAATTTAATTTCTTAAATTTAAAAAAAAAATAAAAAAACTGTTAAAAATGCTCTAACAAATCAAACTTAATAAATCTAGAAAATATGATGTACACGTATCCATGTTTTATTTTTCTTTTTTTCTTTTTTATCTCGAGGATGGTAAGTATGATGTAAAGTGACGACATGGGGATAATAAATGAGAAAAGAGTGTATGAAAAGTATGTCAGACGTTTTATGGTTACGTATTTTACAAGCTATTGCCTCATAAAGCCTGTCCATTTTTACAGCCCACCTCGAAGGGATACACTACACAATACACCACATGATCATCATCTAATATATTTACTTCTTCTTTTTCCAAAATTAAAAAATAAAAAATAAAAAATTACTTCTTCTCTCTTTTTGTTACAAATGAGATGTTACGACGAAATAGGTACGATGCTACAGCATTTGTGTGTGTTGTTAGTTGTGCAATATTTGCACAACGAGTTGTTTTAGGCGTCCACCTCTACTCTTGCACAACACCCCCCGCGCGCCGCATGCTCTTTCCACATCTCTCTTTATAACCTGATTTCAGGCTTTGTTTGGCATGTCATATGAAAAAGTGTCGGAAAAAAAAAAAAACAAGGGAAGAGCGATGAAAATTTTTAAAAAAATTTGGGAATGATTGAACTGTTCCAAAGAATTTGAGAGTAGTTCGTCCATCCTTTCAACCAAATCTAGTGATGATTGAACCATCCTAAACACTTAGGTGGTTCAGCCACACCTTATATGTGACCAAACAATCTTTTGAGTGATTTGGCCCCAAAATAGTTACTCTAAAATTCACTCCAACAATTCTTATGTTTTGCTTATTAAAAAAAGAAAAAAAAAAGTAATGTCATATATTATATTTTTATCTCATAACTATTGCTCAGTATTAACATGTCAGTCCTAATCAATAAGGATCTGGCTTATATGCGGTAAAATTTTTGAATGGCCTAGATGCAACCAAACTTTTTTAAGCCAAAAACTCACACAGTGTAAAACATGACTTTTAAAACAAAATTAACCACCTTTTAGCCTTTCTTTTCTGCAAAGAAGATGAAGCTATACTTCGTAGAAAATGTGACGGAACATACCCAGAACAACAATATGCTTCTTCAATGCTTATGCTTCTTTGTACCCAACTTCATAATCCTCTAATGGTTGTGATGCAAAGATCGATTCCGAACAAAAAAAACACAAACAAATAAAAACGTAGAATGTTCTGCAAGATTCTTCAAAATTTTCAGAACGGTTTTGGTGGAGGTCGAGGGGGTTTGATTTATAGTTTCAAATCTTGTTTTGGTGGAGTGGTGCAAAGAAGCATGAAGATGCATGGAGCTTAGCAACACCTGTGAGAAGAAACCTATGTTGTTCTGGGTTTGCTCCGAGACATGGGTAACCGTAGCTGCATCTTCTTTGCAGAAAAGAAAGGGAGCCGGTGGTATGTTCTGTTTCATTTCATGGAAGAAAATTCACTTTTTATTGTTTAGTCTTGTTTTTTTGGTAAACGGAGTGAATTTTTAAGTTAAAAAAACCTTGATGAAAATTCATTTCTTACTGTTTAGTCTTGTTTTTTGGGTAAACGGAGTGGATTTTTAAATTAAAAAAACTTTAGGTTAGATCTGAGCCACACATAAATTCTACTGTAGATCACTACCGCATATAAGCCGGATCAAACCAATAACAAGTGTAAAAATTAATTATGACTTGACACATTATTGTAGGATAACAATGATCTAAAAATACCGAACATTACTTTAACAAAGTAAAAAAATAAAATGAAATTGAATCCTTGAATGGGAGAAGATTTAGTCCCTTATAAATGAGGGACATTTTTATCCTTTTACTATTTTTTTTGGACAAACATATTTTTCACTTACAAAGGATTGGATGTTCTTTAGTTAAGAGAAGATATATATATATCGGGCCTATTCATTAAAGTCTTTAGCTTTTTTTTTTTAATTTTGAATAATAATAAAAGTGAATGATATGATATAAAGTAGGAAGAATATTATAAATTTTTTGTATTAAAAAATAAAAAAAATTTATTTTTTAGTGAGTTTTTTATTTGAATAATAATAAAAAATAAAAAAAAAAATTGTGGAACAATAATTGATAAAATATTAAAAATAATACTAATTTTAGAAAAGAAAAAAAAAAGAAAAAGAAAAGAGAAGTAATTAACGAATAGGCCCATATAACACGACATTGAATCGCAGCTTAGATCCCAGGATTTAAATCCCACAATAATTAACTTGTTATTTATGGCACTGAAAAACAACAGGGACTCATCATCACTATCATCATTTATGAGACAGTCTGCCTTCTGTCTGTTCCGTGATTTCTCTTTCTAATCCACATGACGGGATCCTTACTTACAATTGTAGCAGCTCCTTGTTACTCACGCTACCTGTCCGTCTGTCTGTCCGCAATCTTTCTGTTAGAGATGACGGCGATTGCTGCCAGAATAAAAATAGTAATAAATGACATGATGCTGGTTTGGCTTCCGCTTTCTCCCAAGTCCCAACTACACCAACATACAATTCCAGATTCAAATGTTTTTGCCATTTACACCAAAGCCAACAGGAAGGTTAAAAGTCCATACCAATTATAAACATAAGACTAATGATTTTCGTTGGCACGGTATGAATGAACAGTATTTTATATTGACCGATGTGAAATTGCTTTGATGCAGGAATTTTTTTTTTTTTTTTTTTTTAAGGCAGCACGTTCCACGTCGGCCGGGTGACGAGTATGCATAACTCTAAACATAGGGTTAAATACAGTTTGTCTTAGAAGCATTTTTAATAGAACTCAGCAAATTTTACTAGTCAATTTAATTGAAAATTATTTTTTTCTTAATCATCAAATTTTTTTAAAGCACTTCTAATAAATCTCAGCAAATTAACTATTCACTATCCATATTCATTTAAATATTATTTTTCAAAAATTTCTTTATTCTTTCTCAAAGATTTATACTTTTTGAATGTTGTCTTTTACTAACCGTCTTATTTTTGAATATTTGTCTTATTCTAACGGTCATATTTTTAAAAATTTATTTTTTCCTAAAAATTTGTGATAAAAAACACATTTAAAAGATTTATTATATTATTATTATTATTATTATTATTATTATTATTATGAGTATTTTGTCATGGAAGAGGAAGGAAGAAGAAAAAGAAAAGGGAAAGGAAAAAAGAAAAATAAAATGAGAGAGAAAATTAATTTTTTAAGATTTGATGAGTACTGTTCACTTATCAAATTTTTTTGGTTAAAGGTTGAGCCATTAGAAAAAGGTTTTTCATCTTTTAATTAAATTTACTCAACAAAATAGTCAAAAAGACTATTTTGTTGAGTCTACAAAGAATCCCTTACTAAAGTATATTCATTTTTTAAATTCAGTCGTTGAAGTTTAAAAATTTAATAATATTTTGTAAAGTTTCAAAATTTTTCAATGTTGACTCCGTCACTTTCAGCTGTCTTCTTTGACAGAATTAAATCATTTTAGACTTTTTTAATTTTTTTTTTAAAAATATTAAATTAGAAAAAAGAAATCCTTTCACTAGTAGCCATGCTAGGGTACATCTCAATTAGGAGCATTATTTAAAGCATCGTAATGGGTACAAACAACAACATATAATATTTCTTTAACAAATATATGAAGTTTTTTGAAAGGCCTAATTCAAGCACTCCCTATTATTGAACCCAAACATTTTCCAAAACTATGTACAAGACGGCAAATTAGCTGGAGGTGGCAACATGCTTGCTTCCTCGGTTGTAGGGGTGACAATTTTTGACACAATCCGCGAACCCGACACGAACACGACATGAATTTTTCGGATTTGAATTTAGCTTAACGGGTTACCAGGTCAAACGGGTTGACCCGTTTAATGGACCCGCTTAGTTAACGGGTCAAATGGGTCAACCCGTCGGGTGACTCGGTAATCCGTTAAAAAAAAAAAAAAAATGAAACCACCGGTTTGCACATTCTGATTCACTAGTCACTACATTAAATTCACTAGTTCACACTTCACACACAGTTTTCACAGAATCACAAATCGCACAGATTCACTGATTCAGTCTTCTCTCTTCACCACGCCGTGTCACCGTCCTCAAGCCGAGTCGCCGACGCCGAACCTCGCCGTCCTCACGCCGACGCCTGTCGCCTCCTACGCACGCCCGGCCGCTCTCTCTCTCGATCTCCTTCTCTCTCCGGACGCCGAGCCGGAGCCCGTAGATCTCCGCCGACTGCTCTCTCTCGATCTCCCTCTCTTTCCGGACGCTGTAGCCGGTATCCCGTAGATCTCCGCCGGCCGCTCTCTCTCGATCTCCCTCTCTCTCCGGACGCGGTAGCCGGTAGCCCATAGATCTCCTAGACTCCCTCGACGCCGTCGCCTCCCACACACACCGGCGACCTCTCTCTCTCGATCTCCTGATTCTCCCTCGACGCCGTTGCCTGCCTCCCACACACTTTCAGTCTTTCACGGTTTCGGTCTTCTGATTAGCCATTTAGCCTGATTTTCTCTTCATTCGGGTCGGGTCCAGTAAACCCGACTAGGAAGGCACGACCCGGCAACTAAACGGGTTGCCGGGTGACCCGTTTAACAAACGGGTCGTGTACGAGTTACTTTTAACGGGTTGGCGGGTCAAGCGGGTCAACCTGAACCCGACCCGTCAACCCGTTTTGACAGCCCTACTCGGTTGTCCCATTCCTCACAATGAGGACTGTGTCCATACCCCAGCTAGCGTGCGTTTCCAAATGACAATGCATAAACTACACCCCTGAAAAATATACAACATCATCCATGTCATTGCAAAATTGGTGGAGCCAAGATTTAGGTTCACAGCCGGCAAAATTAAAAGATACGATTGAATATTAAAAGATATGATTAACAAAATAAATAATAATTCAACAAAATGTAATTATCTTATAAAACATATAAATGTAACTTGTAATTTTTTTTTACACCTAGCATTAATTTATTCAGTTATTTTCGATGAATTTTCATATTTTGAAATCGATAAATGATTTCTTCATTACTAATAGTCTTAATTAAATATATAATTCTCAATATACATAACCAAACAATTTAATAATATTCGTTACTGAAAATACTCTTTCAACAATAGTTGTCGAACAAATTTTTTTCATAAAGAAATGGATCTACTATGAGAAAACCTTTCACCGGTGGCCATGCTTGAATCCATCCGGATACTCTTGTCCATTACCACTCATTTCACTATTACTTTAGGCAAATGAATGTCATGATGACCTTCTTAAATGAGCAACTTGACAAGGGCATTTATAAGATGCAGCCATACAGATTTAGATCCTGTTTGGTTTGTGGAATAGACCCCTGAAATGGAATGACTATTCCTATGGAATAAGCCATTCTTTTATTTGGTAGAAACCTACTCTTAGGAATAGATCTCTACGAAGAGAAATAGCTATTCCTTTTGAAAATGAGAGGAATAGCTATTCCTGAAAGAATAGATAATATTTTCCAAAAAAACTATTTTTTTTTCTTTTATTTTCTATCTAACTTAAAATAAATAAATAAATAAAAAAGCTCAAATGTAAAATTCAGTGGGTGTTCGCCCATCCCACACCCATTGGAGATACCGGGGGTGGTCGCACCATCCTTAGAGTGCTTTGTGGTGGACCAACGAGGCATTCTAGGGGTGGTGCAACCACCCCCAGCGCCGTTGGGGGTGGCCTGGCCACCTTCGATTCGCACCAGAGGTGGCCGAGACCGCCCCCGGAGCCCCTTGGGGTTGGTCGCAGCCACCCTCAAGCGTCATCGGGGGTGGCCACGGCCACCCCCAATGCGAATCGGAGGTGGCTAGGCCACCCTCGATGCATATCGAGGGTGGTCTTGGTCACCCCCGATGGCACTATTAGTGGTTGCACCACCCTCAGAATGTCTCGTCAGTCTACCACGAAGCACTCTAGGTGTGGTGCAACCACCCTGGTATCTATAGTGGGTGTTAGACACCCACTGCATTTTTAAAGAACAATATTTTATTTTTTAAAATAATAAGAAATAAAGTGAGATTTTTTAGTAATTTTGGTTTAATCCCAATTAGAGTAGATGTGTTGTCACGAAACTCAAAAATAAGAATAACTATTTTATTCTACTCTCTTCCATTCATAATAATAACTATTCATTTTCTTGATTGAATATTCATTCCGCAAACTAAACAAGACCTTATAGCTAAGGTCCAAAGGATGTGGTAAAGAAATTGCAGATGTTCATTTATGGACTTAAGCAGGCATCACAGTCATGGAACATCGGGTCTGATGAACCATCTGTGTACAAGAAGTGTCAGAAGGTAAGATAGTAATGGTTTTGGTGTTATAGGTTGATAGCATCCTACTCATTAGAAATAATGTGGGAGATTATCAACAGTAAGGATCTGGTTGACTAATCAGTATGATATAAAAGAACTTGAAAAAAACAAGCTACATCCTAGTGATCAAGCTCTTGAATGATCAAGGATGATAAGCTTATCCCAAACTACAAACATAGATAAGGTCTTAGCAAGATAGCATACTAGATTCCAAGAAAGGGTTACTACCCTTTAGGCTTTAGGTATAGAATCACTCTTACTAAGGAGCAGTGTCTTAAACACCTCAAGGGAAAGAGTAAATGAAGGTTGTTCCTTTTGCTTTGGCTATAGGAAGCTTCATGTATCTTATACTATGCATTAGACCTAACATATGTTTTGTAGCTAGCATGGTCAACAGATATCAGCTATTGATTAACGAAATTCTGAGTATTAGTCAAATCATGATTTCCAAAAGTATACCTTAGGGTATATCTTGAAAAAGCTGTTAGTGGAAGCAGAGTTAAGTAGTTATGAATTGCTAAACTCCAAGAAGGAAACTGAATAAGTTGTGGGCCAGTAAGGTAGAAAAGGGTTCAGTGTGGCTCAGATTGTTCCTAATGGGACTTGGTGTCAAAGGATAGAGGAAGTTCTTATCATGTTGTTTTACAACAACATAGGAATAGTTGTACAATTTAGAGAACCAATGGACTATAGGAAAATGGAATCACATCAAACATACGTATCATTTCATAAAAGAGATAGCATCTAGAGAAGATGCAGTTGTGGCTAAGGTTTTGACAGACTCGTTCACTTAGACTTTGCAAGCGGAGATTTTCTAAATCTCAAGGAATGAGATTCAAATGTGTGCCCTAATTGGAATTGAGAGCAAGTGGGAGATTGTTGGGGAATATGCCCTAAATCTCAAGTTATTTACATGTTGACATCAAGAGTTTGATATTTGTTTTATTATGAATGGTTATTATTGTTCATTGATTAAATAAATGAACACATGGCATATAGTCTTTTGTATAATCTTTATGATTGTCCCCATACAAAAGAACCAGAGAATACATTGAATATGGTCTATGGGTATGAGTAAGATTTTGGTCACATAAGGTTTGAAACCATAACCCTTGTATTCTGAAATTCATTTGTTTCGTTATAATGGAACTAGACATTCTATGAGTACGATTGTTACGCATCAATTGTGTGATTTACCTTAATCAGACGAAGTGTATACTTTGGGTTGATGTGTAGGTGTATAGGGTGATATACACTAAATGGACCGAGAGTTGTCTTTCCAGAAAAAAATATTGTCCCTTGGAAAAGACAATAACTCTCAGATTACTTGTACTCATGATTCTAAATCCAAAGAGGAAGCAAACTCAGAGGTCAAGTGTGTTCACTTTGACACATTATAGATTGAGGTCTTAAACGTGGATCAACATTATCTTTGTGTTGGGTGAACACATGTAGCATCATGAGAAGATTTTTGCTCAATAGGAAATCCAAATCATTTTCAGTGAAAAAGGACAATAAATCTCCTATTGAATAAGATTTTATACGGAATTATTCTCAGTCTCTAACCAGAGCATTTTGGAAAGAGAAATCCAAAATAGATTATATAGTGAATGGAGTATTTACAGAAGAGAGAATAATAAGGTGATAATCTAATGCTCAAGGAATAAGAGGTAGAGAATATAGTGTGACAATATCACAATTCTATTTCATCTACAGAGGATTTCATGGAGGAATCATACTCATCCATAAGTTAATCAAATGAAACTTTGTTGATTTAATCAAAATTAATTTCTAGAGTGCAATTATGTAGTAGTATTAATTGTAATTAAATAGTGGCTTAGGATAGTAAGAAACTATTTGAGCCGAAAATATTTTTCCCTTCAGGTCCCTCATCAATCTATTGTAAATTAATCAAAGACATGTTTTTATTTATTTATTAAGCGTATTGTTTTAATTTATTAAAACACAGGCTTAATTATTTGGCAAGCTATTTTAAATTAATTAAGATATGAGCTTATTTAAATAATAAGCATGTTGTTTTAATTTATTAAAATATGGGACAAAGGAAAAATTATACAGAGATACATAAGAGACTGGACTTGGGATAAAACCCAAGCCCAATGGGAGCAAATGGGCGGCATGGGCTAGGGTTTCTAAACCCTAGCCATGACCGTGTATTACATTAAGTGAACGCTAGGGTTTTCTCTAACCCTCGTTGTCCACTACATGTAGTGGGATGCAGTCCCACATTGTTATTTTACAGTCTCTATTCTTTGCAGCTTCAATATAAATAGAGGTGTCTGTAGCTCTAGCAAATCACTCTAATAATAATTCTTTAGCCTTTGCCAATAATTAAAGTTCTATTGAGTTAACTCTCAAATGAACAAAAGTTTAAGATTTAAAGAGTTAGAAAGAGCCCACACTCTTAGTTATTTCTAGTCATTGGTGAGAATATTGTTGATGTTCATGGAGGTGTTCTTGATGTTCTTGGAGTAGTATGGATACGTTGTTTAAAAGCCAAGGCGTAATCCTAGTTTACAAGTAAGTAATTTTATGTTCTTGCTAGTTTAATTTTAAATAGTATTGTTCTTCGCATGTTCTTTTTAGAGTTGATCTTGGTTAGAGAATAGATTATTTTTCGTTGCGCAATATCTTTGATTTGCATGTTTATTCCAAACAGGCCCTGTTGGGTAATTCTTCTTTTTCTTTGTTTTATTTTTTTAATAGTTATTTGTTCCCCTTTAACTGCTATGTAATTCGAATGTCTAGAAATTTGTGATAAAATATAAATTGAGGCAAAAAGAGCGGAAGTAAGAGAAAAAAAAAAAAGACAAGGAAATTTTGGAGTGGTTCAATATTAGACGCACACTTATGTCACCACTATAAATTATTCTGAATTACATTTTGCTCTTGTTGAACTCGATCAATTTATAATACAAATTACTCTTTTTTTATAGGAAAAATGTGGTATGTGGAGTTGATACGAATGAGGTGATGTGATTAGAGGTGTACAAGTCGTTACAGTTACAGTTATTTTTTTTTAACCGTAACCGCCTTAAGCGGTTTTCACTTTTCCGGTGGTTATGTAGTTATTGAATGACATGTTGCATATGCTAATTGCATGTCAAATAATAGGCATTTTAGGCATCTTTTAGTGTTTTGTGCTTTCTTTATGCCTCTTTTAGTGTTTTCACCCATAAGAATTTATGGACTTACAATCCCATGGAACAAGAACTTAAAAAGCAAAGAGAAGAAAACAGTCTAAATATTTTGATATGTTAGAGAAGAGAAAAATCACAAAATAAAAAAAAGAGAAAAAAACGTAATGAAACGTACCTCTTTGAAAACTTAGTACTACTATACATATTGTTTCTTTAGCTTCAATGGAAAAGACAAAGAATACACAAAAATGACGTCGTTTTGCTATATTATTATTTTCAATTATATTTACTATATATTATAGAGTCGTGCTAGGCGTCCGTCACACAGACGGACGCCTAGCATCCGTTTTGGACGAAAATAAAAAATAAAAAATAAAAATAAAATAATTGCTTTTTTTTTCATTAAAAAATATGCTTAAACTTATTCAATTCCCATTTTATTTTCTTCAAAGTTATGAAATGGGGATGCAATAAGCCTGAACCTGTTTTTGTTAAAAAAAAAAATATTTATTCTTATTTTTTATTGGATAAAAAATAAGAATAAATATTTTTTTTAAACAAAAAACAGGTTCAGGCTTATTTCATCCCATTTCATAACCTTGGAGAAAAATAAAATAGGGATTGGATAAGTTTAAGCCTGTTTTTTAATGAAAAAAATAATTTTTTTGATTTTTGAATTTTTTTTTTTCACTACACACGGACGCTGGGCGTCCGAGTTCTACTCTATATTATATATATATAAGGGAACGATTATTAATTGCATCCGCCTACCACTAACCACATAACCACCTAGATGGTTATACGATTATGTAGTTATCAATTATTAGGAGTTAGTGAGTTTTAGCGGTTAATAATTACCCCACGACCACCCCTGAAGTACCCCGAGGGTGGTCATGGCCACCCCTAGGTGTCATCAGGGGTGGCCACAACCACCCCCAGTGCTCATCGGGGTGGTGTGGCCGCCCACAGTTGTCCTTCCATTATTATTTATATTTTTTTTAATAATTTGAGTTTTTAAAAAATAAGAAATATAGTAATTTTTTTTAGTAATTTTGGTTAAATGCTCATTAGAGCATATATATTGTCACAAAACTAAAGAATAAGAATAACTATTCGATTTAGGACGGGAGTCGGTTAAGTCAGTATCGAAAATAGCATTTTCGTGTTTCGCCAAGCCACAAGCGGTAATGTCGAAAATTGTACCGACTGACCACCTGTTTCGCCTACTAACATGACTGACTTTGTCGGTAATTGGTAGTCGGAAATGTTGATTGGGTCGGGCCAAGTTTTCGATTCAGTTAGGCTGGCCCATACGCTTTTTGGGTTGATTTTCAGGTTATGGCCTTGCGGCCAGTGCGTTTTTTGGGCCGAAAAATAGGTTTTGGACCTTCAAATTTTTACATTTTCAGTAGTTTTAATTTTAAATGATTTGGGGCCACTAGGTCAGTTCCAAAAATGTAGCCCAAATCTAGTCATTTCAAAAAATGTGGATATTTTCAAAAATGTAACCAAAACCGGCATCGTTTTGAGAAGGGTAAAATCGTAGAAGAGGAAACTTATCAAAACAACGTCGTTTCAATACACGGTATGGTTGAAGAAACCAGTATTTCGCCTACTAACCGTGAAATGTCAGAACAAAAACATTTCTTCCGCCTACCATCCGCCAGTTGGCGGCAGGCAAGCGGTGTTGGTCGGAATACAGTCGAAATACGATATGCGGTGAATTTGCCTAGGCCTAATTCTATTCCACAATTTTCTATTCCTAGGAATAGCTATTTATTTTTTTAATGGAATACTCATTTCGCGTACCAAATAAGGCCTTAATTAGAATCACACATAAATGTAAAATATTCTATTAAGGAAAAATATTAACCTAATATTGAAAATCTCATATTCTAAAGAATAGAGTACATACGACTCAAGATGAGTTCAGAACATTTGTTTCGAAAGATGTTCCATGATTTCAAAGACAAATGTCTAAGTAAGTATACAATAAAAACTTAAAAGGAAAAATTCACTTATCCTGATCTTTTATCATTTTTGTAATTATATTCTTAAATTTAAAAAAAATGTCAATGTCAAGTCACAATTTTTCAAAAGTTTGTACTGTCACCACTGTCGTTAAGATTTAGAATTAAATTAGACGGTTGATGGGTGAAATGTCCCTTTATACACTTGTAAAATTTATAAAATTACAAAATTATCTTAATTAAAAATTAAAAAAAGGGGTATATACATTTTTGTTACTTGTGGTTTAACGACTTTATTAAAAGTTACTTCAGTTTCATTTTGTATTACAGGTGGTACCTCAATTTTAGCTAAAGACGGAGATGGTACATTCATCCAATTATTTAATAAAACTCTATGTGTCAGTGTTAAACACTGACACGTGGTTCTACTTTAATAAAAAAATAATAATAAATTAAAAAAATAAAAAGAAAAAAATTTAAATATTTAAAAAGAAACACTAGAAGCAAAAAAATGAAAAAAAAAAAGTGAGGGGTGGCTTGAGCCACCCCTTTGGGGCAAATGGGGGTGGCTGCCTACCCCCAAAAAGACATAGGGGATAGTTGAGCCACCCCTAAAAGTCCTGGAGGGGCTCGACTACTCTTGTTCGGCTTAGGGTGGTTTCGTCACCCTAGGTCGGCCGCAAGGGTGGCCGAAAGAGAAAAATGGGTATAGCCAGCACCCCCTAAGAGCCTTTGGGGGGGCCGAACCATCCAAAACCTAATTTTTTTTTTCGTTATTCTTAAGCTTTTTGGGGCCGTTCGGGCCACCCCAGAGACGGTCGGACTGGGGGTGGCCAAACAACCCTAGGCCAAGGACCATGGGGGTTTTTTGGCCACGCCCAATACTTGTCGGCTTGGGGTGCGCGAAACCAACCGCCAGGCAACAGGTAGCCAAGCCACCCCTAAGGGCTCTTGGGGGTGGGTCGGTTATCACCCACTTCCACTCCGCCACCCTTATTTGCCAAAAGGGGGTGGCTCCTCATCTTTTTATTTTTTATTTTTATTAAGATGGAGCTACATGTTAGTGTTTAACACTGACACATGGAGTTTCGTTAAATAATTGGACGGAAGATGGATATAAATATTATTTGCGTCTTTAGCCAAAATTGAGATACCACCTGTTATAAAAAATAAAACTAAGGTAGTTTTTTAGATATTCATTAAACCATTGGGGGGGAGGGGGGGTCAAAGGTATATACCCCTTAAAAAAATACAGCTGTGAGACCCATCGTTGTGACGCAGCATGGCTGTGTGGGTCACTTGTGACTCAAAGTGACCCAACGGTCGTGGGTTACCAGAAATCCTAACTTACAATTTTTTTAGTAAGGGCATTTTGGGTCCAATGTCCTCCGTTAGGATTTCTTAACAAAGGGGTAACATCATAAATTTTTAAAAAATGGTGACCCGATAATAACACTTTTTAAGTTTAAAAGTATGATTATAAAAGTGATGAAAGATGAGATAAGTAAAGTTTCTATAGGACCTATTTTGCCTGCATGATTTATCACCACTTTAGCTACTTTAATGGCTCAGCTAGTTACTTAAGATTCTCGATTATTCAAGGGCTCGTTTGGGTGTCAAATTTTATTTGATTTTTTGTTGACTTTACAGATATCGAGAAAAAAGTTTTTTTGGAATTATGTTTGGATGGTTTAGAAAAAATATTTGAGTAGATGAATATATTTGAAAAAAAATATAATAAAATATTATATTAATTTTTAAAATAATTAAAGAAAAAAGAAAAGAAGAAGAAGACACGCCAAAAGCTGCTGATGGGTGAGTTCGACAACGCACCCTACCGGGGTGCCGATACCACCCCAGGGGTGTGCGGACCACCCCCCAAACGTTGTGGCTGGGTGGCCGAACACTCCCAGCGGTGGATCGGCTACCCCCGAAGTGTTGAGCCCACCCTCCGAATCAAACGGGAGTCGGCCGAGGCACCCTTAAAATGTTGCTTTAGCGTGGCCTTGGAACCTTTCAGTGGTGACTTGGCCACCCCCAAATGTGATTGGGGTGCCGAGCCACCCTCGGCCCACCCCTCAAAAGAAAAATTTAATAAAGAATATCATTTTGTATATAGAATTTTTTATTATGTATTCGCTTGTTGAGTTGGTATGAAAGTCACGAGCTTTGATTCGAGTTGAAAAAATTTGAAGGTATGTTGAAGATGTTGACTTTTGAGTAAAAATGAAAAGAGATATGTATAAACCAAAAACAAAAATCAGTGTACCAAAAAGTGTGAAACTAAATGAAGAAGAAAAAAAAATAGATAAAGAGAGGCCCCTTAGATACGATATACTCTTTTTTTTTTCCTGTTTACTGTCACGTGTATTTTGATGTTCAACGGTGATTGGATGTATGGTGATATATTAAAGATGAAGAGGCGAATCATCAAAAAGTTCCTCAACAAAAAATGAGATAAAGAAAAGAATAAAATGGTAATTTGTACTTTCAAAACAAAAATTTACTAGATTCTGTAGCAGTGTGACATTTGTGTATATTAGGCTGTTAAGTATAAGAATATACAAGATCATGGAAATTGAGTAACAAAATAGATAGAGAGTTAAATATGATATGCAAGTAGTAGAGTAATTGAGTTGGTTATATGTATCATTGGAATCGTAACTAAAAAGTGATAAAATTTCATACTTTAGAGTACATGATCTAATAATATTAAATATACTAATTATATTAATGATAGCAGTTAGATAAGACTATATGATGCATCATAATAAGATAACATGTACCATATCCCATACAATAATGCTCAATTAATCATGATGTGAGTGAATTCCATAATTCGTGCATATATAATAAGTGCACCGCTAGTTATATATTTAATTACCAAATGAAGCTATAAGTATAAATTATAGTCACATACAGTCATATAAGTAATAAATTGTCAATGTACTAATACAATGATTACCAGTGAGTTTTAAGATGTGTACTCGTATCTAAGTTATTCTAAATCACAGTGATAGCAAAACATTAGGTAAAATGAATAGATTGACATATGTACTATTGAATTCACATAAATCATATGATATAGATAAAGTTCGAAACGTGTAAATCCATACAACAATATGGTGATTCATGATAATCTAAAAATTAAGGTGATAAGGATCTAGCAATTACCAATGTGTTAATTATAATGCACAATGTATAGTATCTAACGTTTACAGGAATTACGATCATGATGATTCATATATAGGTTTTATCATTAGAATTTAGCATCACATGATTATATGTGAGTGACTACGCATTGTGCTATATACATCGTGTGACTCATATAAGTATTATCAGTTATAGGCTGGTAAAAAAAAAAAAGACTTATCATGTCGATACAGTATGGACCGATCATAATTATATGGATAATTATCATTTTTAATGGTTATTAAGTTATATCTGGTAGTTACATATTTAGTATTGAGCTTTGTTACAATTTTTTTTTCTATCAACTAGATATTTTAAGAATGTGTTATCACATCTAAAGGATCCCAACAATCAACCACGATAGTACTCTTGTTGTTGTTGAAATCATGATAATACATAATTAGATCATTCTGATATGACCTCATGTAGATCTATATTGCAGTTGTCTAAGTTTTTTTTTCTGTTCAATAAGTTAATTTTCATTGTTTTTTATTAAGTCAAAAGTTATTATTATTATTATTATTAATTTATGTTTCATAGCTTAAGTATACTTTTTGTGTAGCGTTAAAGTACACTAAGCCAGTTTTGAAGCTGATCATGTCATTTTTTTTAAAGCCT
>FXXK01001434.1:55611-102608 GCA_900184695.1 Betula pendula | reverse complement strand
ACATTTTTTGGACCTGCCTGAGATATCGTCGAGACTCGCAAGGGATATCGTTGAGACCTGCAAGGGACATCGTCGGGACCCGCATGAGACATCGTCTGGACCCAATTATGACATCATTGGGACCCGCCCGGGACCCACCTAAGACATCGCTGGGACTCAATCGGAACACTGGCGAGACTCGCTCAGGACACTGCCAGGACACGCCTAGGACACCTCTAGAACCCACCCGAGACACCATCGGAACTCGATCGGGACACCACGGGGACCCGCTCAGAACATCGCTGGGACCCGCCTCGGATATTGGTGAGACTCGATTGGGACACTGCAGGGACCCAACCGGGACACTGCCGGGACCCGGTCGGAATATAGGCGGAACCCGATCAGGATATCGCCGGGACACAGTTGGGACCCGCCTGGGATATCGCCAAGACCCGGCCTGGACATCGCCGAGACTTGGCTGAGACATCGTTAGGATCCGACTAGGATAATTTATATTAATATTTTTAAATTATGCATAAAAAAACAATTTTTATTTATTTTTTATAGGTTAATATGATTGGTTGAAATTATAAATAATATTTGCGATTTTTCGTACGCGCCAAACACCGAAAAATATTTTCAGTGGAAATTATTTTCCTGAAAATTAATTTCCCTGAAACCATTTTCCGATAGAAATCATTTTATGTCGAAACAAACGGGGCCTAAATAGGGGTGAGCACGGGTCGGTTTTGGTCGGGTTTCAAGGGTATCCAAAACCCGACCCGCGGGGTGCGGGTTTGAAAAAATTCAACCCGCAACCCGCATATTTCCATTGCAATCCGACGGGTTTCGGGTTTGCGGGGCGGGGCGGGTTTGCGTGCGGGTCGGGTTTAAATCCGAATTTTAGTTTTTTTTTTTTTCTTTTTTATTAGTTTAATTTGGTTAGATTGTTTTTGAACCTGCAGAGGATTCCTTACAGCCAAATTGGAGTTATTTTAATCCATAAATGCCATGTTGTATGTCAATATATCTTCAGTACAGCAATGTTATCTGGATACTGTATATGCTTTTACGCTTGCAACACTGTCTAATTTAATTTCTGGATGCATTCAACTTATTTAATTAATCTTCAATGTAAATTTCAGTACAACATACATTGGCTTTTACAAACACTGTAAACATAATGAAATTTTGAAGGTAAACTAACCAAAAACACACTGTTAATCTCTCTCTCTCTCTCTCTCTCGTCTCTCTCTCTCTCTCTCTCTCTCTCTCTCTCTCTCTCTTCTTCTCCTCTCTCTCCTTCTCTCTCTCTCTCTCTCCCTCTCTCTCTCTCTCCTCTCTCTTCTCTGTGTGTGTGCTTACTGGATCAGGATATTGCAAATGTCTTCACACAAATTTTTTCTCTCCCTTAGAAGTTTCATGAATTGTATATTCTCACATTCTTTTTCCATGTTAAATGATTTGGATATTAAGAGTTTTACTTTTGTAATACCAATTTGCAATGCTATTGTAAACAATTGTACAACTACAAAACTAGCCTTATACAAAATATGGGGCGGCATCTTATGCTTTTTTTTTCTAGTAAAATAAGTTACGTAGATTATCATTCCTCTTCTTCTACTGAGGAAGGCAAAAAGATTTTGTAGTCTAGCAATCTCATTTAGACCCAGCAATCATGAGACCTCCTATTAGAACCTTAAAGTCCTCATACACAATGGACCATGCAGCAAACCATACTCAACTAACTTAACCAATTGAAGTTTAAAATTCTATTGAGCTCTTTTTTTTTTTATGTCTTTGATTTCTTAGAAGTAAAAAAGTATTTATAGTATATAACAAATCGCGGGTCGGGTTGGGTACCTTGCGATTTTCAAAAAACCACCCCCAACCCGACCGCCGGATTTGCAAAAAAAAAAAAAAAAAAAAAAAAAACCCGAACCCGCCAATTAAACCCTAAATTTTCGAAATTTTTCGGGGTTGGGGTGGATTGGGGGGGCGGGTTTTGCGGGTAGGGTCGGGTTTTGCTCACCCCTAGGCCTAAAGCATGAGTAAAAAAAAAAATTACTAATTAAGATCGAAGATTAAATTAATATATAAAAAATAAAATTAAAGATTTATTCAGTATTAACAAAAAATAAACAGTAGAAAATAAACAATATAATTGATTCTTAATATATTTCAATTTTCAACTCTAAACGCTTATCAAAATGGAATCTGACATTCTGCTGTAGCCATGCCGCTTTAGTTTCTATGTTGTTGCCATTGCTACGTTAAAAACTCTTTTACGATACTCTTGGAAGCTATTGCTCACGCATAATTCTTTTAATGACAGATTTGGGTTGTTATGATAGATTTGGGCTGTTTAAGGTTTTGATATAAAATGATTTTTGTTATATTAGGGCCAAGGGCCAAGGGCCAAACCAATTTTTTTAGGAACGGAGCTAAGTGGGCCAAGCCAATTTTGTAGGAACAAAGCTAAGTGGGCCAAGCCAATACATTAGGGCCAAGGGCCAAGGTCCTACACCAACATATCAACTCAATGCCCACATGCTTCACTTGATCAAGATAAATCGTTAAAGGTTGGCATGTTAAAGTTTAGATGGAATGCCCAATTCCATTTACTACAACAAACAATGATTTATAAGCTACAAGGACCTGTGACTAAGATCTTTTGTGTGATAATTTAATTACTCACACCAAAGTCACATACAATATAACTTAGGGACCTTACATGTACATGTAAACATCAATGTATATGCCCAATGTTCAGTAGCTAAATAAGGAATAAAGAATATTATTCAATTAGGACAAAAAATATTCAATCATTTTGGAGTTTAAGACATTAGTCACAACAATCTCTCACTTGTCCTTAATTCCATTTGGACACTTATCTGAATTCCATATTCATCAAGTGAGACATCCAAAGTTTCATCAAGGCAAGTATTTTGCGAAAGGGATTTGAAAGAACTTTGTCTAATTAGATTCTTGCCACTTCATCATCTCCCTAAGAGACATCTCTCTCTTTAGAGATAACTCTTGCGTCTTCTAGAGTCACAAAACACTTACGGTTCAGAATGGAGTTAACAACACCATATTGCTATACTTCTCTAACTCACTATTTCACCCACTAAAGTAGGCTCTTTCACTTTTAGGTAAACTACTATGACAAACTGCCAACAATCCATTCATATCAATGTTTGGATCTTTGACTATTGATAATACTCCATCATTTTTAATGATTAGTATTCTTATCAATGCTTGGCATTACCATTTTTTTTTTTGACATCTACTGTACACATGGTTTACCATAATTTTGATCCAACACTTCAACTTGTTTGATCAAAATTAATGTTCCAATATATGTATGCGTAAGTATGATGATGTACTTTTGCAACTTGCATGTCAAATGCTCTTGGATTTTAGCTAGACAATTGACTGGCAGTATCACAAAAATACATTTGTCATGGTTGTCATTTCAAAATGATAAACCTTTGACTTGTGATCTGAACATACTTTAAGCATGGTTACTGGTGAAGAATTTTTCTCATAGTTTATCCATTTCCTTTTTAGAAAAAAAATCTTAACCACTATTGCTTTGAAAGTTGTACCTTTCTTGTCTATTTTCTCTTTTACTTGTTTGAGTTTTAATGTTGTCAGACGTCTCTACAAGTTGTCAGACTCAGTTGGAGTACCAATTAGATTTATATAGCTTTAATCTAATGACCTGCATTCAAACCATTTTACTGTATGCTTTAGGACATTGTAACACCCAAGGATTTAATTAGGATGACTAAGAACACTTTAACGTAAATTGTGATATTAAAATAGATCCAATATATTTGAAAAATATATTTGATGTTCTTAGTTTGAAATGATAAGTGATTCATTTGAATAAGGTTCAAAGAGAAATAAAAATGTTTGGAACTTTGGGAGTTTTTAAGTAATATATAAATGAATTATATATATATTCTTTAATGAAAATAATATAACAGACTCCAAATAACACCTAGAAGGGGAGTTGAATATGTGTATGCCAAATAAATGTGGAATTTAAAAATAAGCAATTACACAAAATATTTTGAAAGCGATAAAGCACACGACACAAATATTTTGGTTACAAAGTGAAAACTTTTTGAAGAAATTTTCAAAAGTAAAACCACTCCGAGGTAGCCAAACGCATGAAATCAATCCACTATAGAAGAATGAGAAATTACAAGGTGTTCATACTTACAAAACCTTTATAAGAGACACTTTTATACTAGACAAATGAGCCGCTTGCCCGCTACCATAGTAGTTCCCCTAGAATCTCTGAAAAATTATTCTATTGATCTCCTTTACCGGAACCTCTGATAGACTTCAGTTGTTGGTGATGAAAGGTTGTGGTTTACAACAAAGACTCTAAGAAAGAAGTAATTGATAGCATAAAAACCTAAACTTTCTCTCTTAGCACATGAAAGAAAAGACTATTTTTTTTTTCTATGGAAATATTGTCTTTAATCCTTACAAAATTCATGCTCCAAATGCCCTTGAATAGATTTGAAAAAGTAGTCATAAACTCATAAAGTTGGTTACCCAAAAATTACAATTATGCCATTCTGCCCAGATTTTTCGTCTTCCCTTCACAGCACGTTTTGACCACCTAAATGTTGAAATTGAAAATTTTTCATGAAATACTGACTTGTATAATTTTGAGTTATCTTTCTAATGCCACCACGATTACCTCAATCAGAGTTTGAAATCAAAAGTTATGATCATTTTAGTCAGACTGGATCAATGCTGAAATTACCGGTTCGAACTGAAAAGTGACCCGTTTGAATGAAACTAGGTTAAAAGCTGAAAATCAGAACTTCTCAAGGCATTGTGTTCAAAATGATAATGAAACGGGTAATGAAACGAGGCTCTCTGGAGTAGCCTTAAATAAATTCTTTTGAACCACACTTGGAACGACGAATGGAACGAGACTCTCAGGAGTAGCCTTAAAAAAAATCCGTTTGAACCGCACTTGGAACGACGAATGGAATAAAGCTCTTTAGAACTCTGAAGAAACTGTCCATTCAAACTAAACTTGTAACGGACCTTGGAACGGAGCTCTTTAGAACTATGAAGAAACTATCCGTTCAAACTGAACTTGGAATGGACCTTGGAACAGAGCTCTCTGGAAGTCTGAAGAAGCTAGCCGGTCGAATGGAGCAGATCCCGTTTGAATGAGACCAAGTAAAATTAACTTTTACATATAAAAATCAAAACTACATTTTGTCTAATAAGCTTCCAATTACATCAGAATATTTTGAGCACTAAATTAGCCAACACTAAAAAAAAACTAACATTTAAGATTTAGCTCTAGCACTCACGTGAGCACTAGAGCGTTGATGCAAAATTTGTGTTGTGAGGTGCTGGCCGAATAAGTGGATATCATTGGGAATAAAAGAAAAATTAAAAAAAAAAAAATCTAAAGTCTATGTGAAGCACTAGAGAAATCATGAAGATTTCTTTCTTCTATGTGAACTGCAGTAAAAGTTGGATTAATTCTAAAGACTTCAAGGCTATGTGTATGTGGTAGCATGTTTCGCCGTAATCGTTGACCACTAGCTGTAGTAAAATTTTAGCATGATAAGGTGAACACGTGAAGTTTGGGTGCTTAACGTGGTTAGCTGTATATGTTGTTTTTCTCTGAACTGTAGTTAGGAAATTTTATTTACTGCAGCAAGCACACACGAAACACTGCGCTGGAGCATGAAAGTGGTGATGGCTCACTTGAAACATAAAAATTCTAAAGTGGTGTTCACGTGAAGGCTTGAGTTTAGTTTACAAAAATACTAGTTGTGTCCCAAATATCTGCCTTTAAATAGGACGGATCATAGTAGTATTTTCCATTCAAAAAAATTCTCTCAGTATCTCTTTCTCTCATGTTGAGTCAAAGTAAGAAAAGAAAAATAAAATAGTTTTAAACCTTAAGCTTCGGAGCTTGTTAAAATATATTATATTATTATGTTTTTATTATAGGGTTTATTCTTTTTTTTTTAATTTACTAAGTTTACTTGTTCACCACTCATAGCCTCTCTATAAATAGAGGCATCTGTAATAGTTCAATACATCAAGTTAATGAGTACCATGCAGCCTTAAAGGTCATTCAGAACGGTGGACATAGGTGTTTAATACTGAACCATCCATAATTTCTTGTGTCTACTTCTTTCTCTTACTTCCGCTATTATTCTCATATTTTATATTTCTGCACATATTTCAACATGGTATCTGTTGTGACAAATACCCACCTAAATAATAAGTGAATATTTGCACGTTTTAAGTTGCAAGTACATAAGGTCAAAACGATAGTGTAGTAAGCAAGTGTGAGATCATTTCTACGAGAATTGGTAAATCATATTTTTCCAAGAATAACGTCACAAGATTCAAAATGAGTGTTTGGTTGAAAATCAATATCTAAGGAAAACAAAAACAAATACTGGATTTAAAATAACAAGAAAGTAAAATGAGGTTTTTGCGAATAAAAAACGATAGATAGATTTGTGAAAAATGAGAAATAAGATAGGGTGTTGATATCCACTGCTAATCATACAATTTAAGTATCACGACTTGCACATGTTACAAACTATTTCGCGATGCTTATGTTTGTCAACTTAAGGGCATGTTATCTACTCCAAAAGTCATTGATTTTCCTATGTAATGAATTAGGCATGACATCTACTTTAATTCTTTTCTTTCTCAAAGTATTTAACATGCCATCTACTAAGTTTTTCTTTAAGAAAGCATAAATCAATGAAAATAGACAAACACATTTAGCTTAGAACATGACATCTATTCTAGCATCTTTATGTTGATTAACCCCAAGAACCTCTAAAAGTTTCTCTTGTCACTCTAATAGGCCTAAGACTGGGCCATCTAAATTGACCTATATGACAATCTCCACATAAAACATGCATATCATGATCAAGCATAAACACGCTCTAAATGAAGAATGAACAAAAATCTGAAATTAATCAAGTGAGCATCACAAGTAGTTTGCAATAAAATAAGTTGAGTTCCTTAAAGATTACATGACTAAGACTTCAATCAAGTCCTATCTAAGAGTTTAGCTACACATAGCTTGAATAGAATTCATGTTCATACAAATAAAAGTAAATAAAAGAGAAAGAAAGGAAAAACTTGAGAGTGGCTGTGAGTTCTCCCCAACAACAATAGCTCCTAGTTCGTTCTTCCCCTCCTTTGTTGTGTGTCACCCCTCAAAACATAATGAAATTCCTCTTTTATATTCCCCAGGTTTCATAACTTAACTATTTTCGGATTGGACACCAAGAGTGAGAAAAAGTGTCACTTTTCATTCCCTTAAGGGAAACAAAGAGAGAATCTTGGAAGGATTTTGAGTGTGTGCCCAGAGTGTTTTCTTAGTGGACAAAAACAGCCACCTTCTGCATTTGCATAGCCGCACTTTTTTTTTTTTGTAGTGTAGCCGTCGTTTTGTCAGAATCACGGTTGTCCGAACAGTTCTACAGACAAAACATACTATCAGTTTGGAAATCACGGTCGTTCGGACGATGCTATGAACGAAGCACACTACCAATTTAGAATTTACGGTTGTCCAGACGAAGCGTATTGTAAGCTGAAGAAATTGATTCGTTCGGAGGAGACTTGCTCCGTCTGTATGAGCTTGAGTAGGAACATTTTTTCTTCAACAGCTTCTTTTTTCCTTTAAGCCCGAAATTAACGGAGTTAACTGCATTTAAACTTTAAGACTTGAAAAGTATTAAATAACATAAAAACAACACAAAACATTAAATTATAATAAAACTAAATATGTAAGTTAATGGCTTATTTTGTGGGAATAATCAGCACTTAACGTATCATAGCCACTTTCTTGTGTGCTTCAATAAACGTTTTTAACATTTCCTTCAACGATCTCACCGTTCCAGTCGTCAACCACTCTCCGCCTACACTGCCAGTTGCTTTTCCGCCTTCACCGCAGCACTTTATGGAAAACAAATCCCATAATCAAGCTTTTGAGGAACATATCTATCAATTTGTACAAGTTTTGCCGCCATCGGCACCATCACACGCCTCTACGTGCCGCCGGAAGTTTTTATCTGCTCAGCCATGCGCCTCCACACTCAACAACTCGCCTCAATCTTCGTACCATTCAATAGATCTGCCACCGACGGTTCCAAATCTGTTGAAATTAACCAAAAATAGTTCGCCACGCGCCATCATGAGATTAAGTTTGCCCACCCACATGCTGCCAGTTCATTCCACGCGCTCCCACGAGCCGGAGGAGTGCTTCTGCATGTCTTTGTCACATGCCAGAGGGCTCTTGCGCGTGGATCCACGCGCCACAGGCGTGTTAGTGGGGTCCAAAATCGGTTCAGTTCAAACCGGCCAGCAATAGACCCGATTTTAGTCCGGTTTTCCCTTTTTTCAGGCCAATTCAATCTGGCTTAGTGCAGTTTCAGCTTTTTTAGGTCCGGTTCTCACCTATTTCAACATTTTCAAACCAGTTCTGTGGATTTGAATGCACTTTTTGACCCGGTTCAGCGGGTTCATCCCGTTTTCAAGCTCCTAAAAAAAAAAAGGAAAAATGTATATGGCCTTCAATGAATGTCTTCTAACGTTTTCTTGATGCTTTTTGGCATTCTACTCTGATTTCATTGCGATATGAGCTGGTTCAACTCGGTTCCACTGCAACATGATCCGGTTTAATCTGGTTCCATTGAACATAATTTGATTTAACTCGGCTCTACTGCAATTTCATCCAGTTCCATTGCGATATGAGTCAGTTTAACTCGGTTCTACTGTGACATGATCCGATTTAACTCGGCTCAACTATAATTTTATCCAGTTCCATTGCAATATGAGTCGGTTCAACTCAATTCCACTGTAACATGATCTAGTTTAACTTAGTTCCACTACAATTTTATCCGGTTTTCAAAGAATTTGCAGTCCAATTTTTTTTTGATCCACGGCCAAGTTCACCGGCGAACCTTGGCACAATGCGGCTTGGCCCTTGACTAGATTTTTAGCGGCTATTTTCCGTTCTCTGGTATTTCTTCGGCCGTCATTGTCAGTTGCAGCTTGGCCCTTCACCGAATTTCTTAGCGGCTTGTCTCCATTCTCCGGCATTCCTCCGGCCGCCACTGTCAGCCTTTCTCGTGCGGCACCGCCTTGATCCAACAATCAACTTCGACTGCCTTTAATTCGTTTTCTGTTGTCAAACTCAAGATTCCAGAATCTTACACCTTGTGTTTGAGGGGGATGTTAGAATATATTATATTATTATGTTTTCATTCTAGAGTTTATTTCCTTTCCTTAGTTTACGAGGTTTACTTATTCACCACTCATAGCCTCTTTATAAGTAGAGGCTTTTGTAATTGTTCAATACATCAAGTTAATGAATACATTGTAGCCCTAAGGGCCTTTCAGAGTTGTGGACTAAGGTGTCTAACACCGAACCACCCATAATTTCTTGTGTCTCATTCTCTCTCTTACTTTCGCTAGTATTCTCATATTTTATATTTTCGCACATATTTCAACAAAGCTAAAGTGGGAGTGCTAGGTATAATTCTTTTATCCCTAGTTTATGTCAATTCTAATTATTAGAATTTAATTTATGTCGTTATAATGTCTAAATTATTTGGGAAAATGTGATTGAATATCTTAGAGAAGGATATTATATTCAATCATCATTTTTAAGTATTACAAATGCGTCGTTGTGCTGCTTAAATATTATTAGGTATTTTATAATAGCGTTGTTGCAATGCACAAGTAATGTTAGAAATTTTAGATATGCTGTTATAATGCTCAAGTTGTATTATAATGTTTTAGATATGTCATTCTAATGCCCAAGTGATATTATAATATTTTAGATATGACATTATAATGCCCAAGTTGTATCATGACATTGTAAACATGTCATTATAATGCCCAAGTGACATTATAATATTTTAGGTATATATCGTTATGATGTCCATTTTTGGACATAGTATAAAGAAAATAATCATGGTTTAGATATTAGTTTTTAAAAATAGTTTTAGACTAATATATCGTCGCACGTGGGCACAATTAATTATAGTGAATTTATAAACGACAAGAAGAGTTTCTAGTCGGACTACGAAAAATAAGTATTTTACTTACTGAGGAAAAATACTATGTTTTAATGATTATTATATTACATGAGTCTGAGTATTTTATGAATAACACGATTATATGTTTCTGATTATTTTCATATGTTTTGAAAAAAAGTTGTAAAATGAAAGAAGATGATTATGAAAACAAAAGTATGATTTTAAGGATGACATGTTATTGCATACTGTTGACCAATGAGAATAAGAGATGTTAAAACTTGAAAAACCAAAAGGTTGTCCTATGTTAACTATGGAAGTCAAAAGAGATTTTCAAGTTAAATAAGAAACTAGAAGGTTTTCTTAAGTTAAATATGAAGCTAGAAGGCGTTCTTATGTTAACCGTGGAAGCTAGAAGAGATTTCCAGGTTAAATAAAAAGTAAAAAAGTCTTCATAAAGTTGAAAGTGAAGCTAGAAGGTGTTTTTATGTTAACTGTGGAAGCCAAAAGAGATTTTCAGGTTAAATAAGAAACCTAAAAGACTTCTTGAAAAGATGTTAATCGAGGAGCCAGAGTGTCTCCTGAAAGAGGTAAACGAAAGTTTAAAGTCCCTTAGAAAGCCGAATGAGCCAGAAGAGACTCCTATAGGAAATGAGAGAAGATTGCATTGTATATAATGAATAATGTGATTTATATGTTTTGTGATTGTTGAATTGTTTCATTTCTTTATAATTATATACATATTCATGTTAGGATATGCAAGTAACATGTATATAGATATAAGTATAAAGTTATACATATATAAACTTGTCAATAAGAAAATAATTGAATTTTATTATATATTATCAAACAATTGTACAGTTCTTATCTTATCAGCTATAGATTACATAAAATGATTTTTTTGAGAAAACTTAATGTAGCTATTAATATAATCACCATGTTAGAGAATTTTTTTTTGAAAAAAGATGGCTCATATTGAAAAGGTTAGTAATTCTTATACTTGTTGAATTCGTGAACACATTAATCCATCTATGTAAATGGGGTCACAATTGCATAGATGTTAATGCAGATGAAGAAGAGAGTGAAGATGATCCATATGCATGTCTTCAGTATTATGGATGAGGCAATCCGTAGCCTCAGTTTTGTTGTGAGATATTCTGTGGATAGCAGTCGTTTAAGGCTGTTTTTATAGCTAGATGTGTGTGAGGTATTTTTTTATGTATAGTTGTTGATGGTGTGCCACCTGTGGGACTTTTGACTAGTGTTGATATTGTATCATGTATAATACAATGTAAGAATCTGTTTAATATAGAAGTGTTATATTCAGCTCTGATATGTTTTGAACAGATTATGTATTTAAAGATAAAAAAAATATTCCGCAGCGAGATTTATGATCTCTGATAATATTGAGGTTGAGATAGTAGTGCTTAGTGGCAATTAAATTTCCACATTTGTCTTTCATTACGTAAAGGCGGGGCGTTACAGACATGATTCAAGCTTTTATAAGTAATGAATCTCAACTCCCACTACAATATAGTCAGTACTAGATATCTTGAATTATAGATAACATGTAGTGTATCAAACATCTACTTTGTTTTCAGATAACTATGAAATTATCCCTTTCTTAGTAATTTAGGGTTCTTCTAGAATCTTCCTACTCCTTGATTGGATTTACTTATATAGTCTTAATTTTAGGAACTTGGTGTAAACCAACATTTTCCTAACAATAAGACTATATAATACCCAAAAATAAACTTTGTTTCTTTTCTATATCGAACACCTAATCACACTTTTGAAGGTGTGTTGATGTGTTTAGGACATATCCTTAAAGAAATAAAGGTAGAGTAATACATTTTCTTAAGAAAGGTTTATTCCTTATATCCCATTCAATTTACAACAAAAAACATTTGAGCAATTTGGAGTTTAGGATGCCAGTCCCAAGACTTTTCTCAAAGGCTGATCCGTCAAGACCCTTTTTGTGTGTGCTTGAAAATAGGGATGGAGTCTTCTTGCCGAGGTAACTAAGGCGAATGCTAACTTCTCGATCCTCAAATATCTCTCATATGCCCCCACAGAGAGCTGAACTAGTGTACTAGACATGCTTCTAGGCTCCATCCTCTTCGTGAATTAAAGCAAAATTGACGGATGTTGGTGACATTGCCAAGTATAGATAAAGTTGTTCTCCTGTTTTTGTCTAACTGAGCAATAGGGGATTGCTTACATAGTCCTTTAGATCTTGAAAAGCCTTTTCAGACTAGGTATAGGCAAAAGTTGTCTTCATCACTTTAATGAAGAGTAAACATTTATCAGTGGATCGGGAGATGAACCTATTAAGGGTGGCCACACCCCTGGTAAGCCGCTGGAGTTCCTTTATGCTTTGGGGAGGTTGCATTTCAATTACAACCCTTTATCTTCTTAGGGNTTAACGCATATCCCTCTTTGTGATACCCTATGTTTCCCTATGGATTTTCTTGAAGAAATGCCAAATGCACATTTAGCTGGGTTCAGCTTTATCTGATATTTTCTTAAAGCTCCAAAAATTTCTTCGCCTCGAGGTCGGTTAAGTACTGCTCGACTTTGGCGCTTTTGACTAGCATATTGTCAACATTAACCTCCATGTTTCTTCCAATTTTCCTTCGGAACATCATATTCACAAGCCTTTGATAAGTATCTCGCTCCCCTATAAAATATGTCCTACCCTTCTATAAAACTCACTTATACTCGCCCAAAAATCTCCAAAAACCATTTTTGAGCTTGAAGAAGGAGAATCTATGGAAAGAGCTCTCTTTGAAAGGAGACTATTATCTCTAAAGGTAACGTTTGAATCCATACTTCTACCTATGTTGTATTTTATTATTTTACGTTAGTTATAGTCATGTTTTGTTTTCAAAGTATGCCATGAAGATTTAAAGACTCTTTGTGTTAACTTTCCAAATAGTTTTGATAAAATGAATGACTTTATGTTTTATCTCCTAAGAGACATGTTTACTATGTTACTAGACATTGCCTTAAGACTAGGTATAGTCATGGTTAGGTTTTGGAGGAGTTTTTAAGCATTTAAGCATTCTGACCCTAATCAAACATTCTACTGTTCTTGATCGAACGTTTGATCCTCAAGGAACGAACATTCGATACTCATTATCAAACGTTCAATGGTGACCAGAAATGCCTAACTAGGGTTTTAAGACAATTAGCACACATGCTCCACTAATAATAGATGATAGTGTTCTTAGTAATTTGTTGGGTTATTTTTGCAGTAAGCGGGAGTATAAGATGTCTGGGGCATCGGATGAGCAATCGAGGAAAGTAAATAACTAAATATAAAACTGCTAACATTAGAAGTGCGATATGTCAGATGATTGAGCATGTTCTTCTTAATTAAGTTTACAGCTTTTATGACATAATGTTACTTGTTTGTATAAACAACCTTATTTTTTTAAATAAATGAATAATACCTTCATGGTATGCAATGGTACATCAGTACGTTCGGTAAAATAGCTATGAGCTTACTATTATTACAAGTTAATTATATGGTCAAATGTTTCCTTTATAAATGACGAGAGCCTTGGATCCAATGGTTAAGAGTTTGTGACCAACGCACCATTATTCGAGTGGGATCACTGTTATAGCTTTGCTAGTCAGTGTGTGCCACCTGAGGTCAGGCTGCTAGTATAAAATAGTATGTTTGTGCAATATTTGGGACACCGAAATTGTATCAAAAGTCATTTGGGACGCGCAAACTTTCTTGACATGGGGTAATGTCTCGAGTAGACCATATCATTAACATATTTTATGCATTAAAACCTAAGTGTTAGGTTGCCGAGATTATGCCACTCTCTAAAACCAAACGCTATTTTTACCAAGACATAATAACGAAGATCGAACACATCATTTGCGAAAATCTCATGTTTAATTACAGTCCTTTTCGAAATAATTTGTACATCATCATTTTTAAATAATTTGCTTACTAAGTCAGTCGACTTACTTAGTTACTTTCCTCAATCCCCGTAAAATACTCCGATATTTTACAAACCTTCAAGAATTTGACTGCTTGGGAGTCTCACTAGGATTACGGTATTGAGATGACAGTTGATAATACTCAGGTTTGATTTTCTAGACGTAGAACTCTGCGCCATTATTCATTGATGATATAATTGCTTATTTTTTATTTACTTAGATCAACTATTCCGCTGTTTACTCTGATAAATAGTTAAGTAGGGGATTCAGTCAGTTACTAGTTAGCTGATTTGGATACTCTACGGACATCTATGCCGAATTAATCATGTTCTAATGACTTAATCATGTGCACAAGGTGATTCTCAAGACGGTGTTTTATACATTCTCTTTCCAAAGAAAATAAAGGTATTTTTGAGTCTTAATTTGGATAGTTAAGGTTGGGAGGCAAACCATAAATTTAATTACAAGTTAGTTAAATTCTTGGGGCATTACACGTTCGAATCTTACAACTGAATGTTCGAAGTGTCGCATAGCACTGTTCACCACTGTTCACAACAAGTCATGTGTTCAGCATGTATGAGCGTTCGACACAATACACCGAACGTTCAATAAAAACTCTCAAACCATTGGGTAATAGTGCACTGAACGTTCGACATAGTACACCGAACATTTGATATTTGCCAAAACTAAAAATAACCTTCAGTCTTTACCCACGCGAATCCACTCTTATAAATACCCCCACCCTCACCCATTTCATCTCATTTTCCGCCCTTAAGCTCAGTTTTTCTATTAGTGTGTGTGAGAGAGTGATCTTTAAAGGAGACGAGAAGTTCTTAAACCTTTGTTCTCCTAAGGAGGAAATTTTTCTTACCTAAGCCTGTTTCTTCAATATTGTTATGGTGGTGTCTTTATTTTCGTAGTAAGTTCCTAAGTTTTGAATATCTAAGATAGGATTTGGTTTAATACTAGGTGAAGTGATTGTTAACAGTTTGACATACCAACTTCTGCATGGACGTGCCATATATTGTGATAGTGAGCATATAGTGATCCTAGGTTGTATTAGAAATAGGTTTGGTCGGAGTTCTGGTAGAAAATGAGTTTCTGACCAGAGCCAAACGTTCTACCTACTTTGTACAAACGTTCAAAACTCGGGTATGAAACATTTGACCTTCTGACCGAATGTTCGAGAGTCGGGTATTAAGCCCATTTTGGTTAGTTTAAGACCCAAAGTTTGTCTTAGCTTAAGTATAAGACTAATACAAGATCTTTTCACAGATTTGGACGTTATGCACGGTCAAGAAAATTACTTGGTGGAACTACACGATATAAGTGAGTTAAAACTCACACAGATACTTATTATTATTATTTTTCCGCATAGCATGATTATTTTATGTATAAAATATGCATATTTATAACTCACATAAAATATGAATTTTTTATGATTATGAACTCAATTTTTACGAAAATGATTGTGAATAATAAGATAATGAAAATCATGAGTTTATAATATGCATGCATGAAAAAAAAAAGATGAAAGATTAAATTTGCATCGTATGACATAGTACATCGTTTTGTGCAGAAAAAGGGCAATGAGCTACTATTATTACAAATTAACCCTATGGTCAAATGATTTATTTTTATATTTGGTCTTAGATCCAATGATTGTTATTTGTGACTAGCGCACAATTATTTGAATATGGTCATGGTTACGACTTTGCTAATAGCGTGGGCCACCCGAGGTTAAACTCGTTCGGACTACTAGTATAAGACAGTATGTTTGGACAATAAAGGTACTGGTATTGTACCGAATGTTCTTACAAGAACATGCAAACCCTGCTGAAATAGAGTTAATATCTCGAGTAGACCATATTACTTAACATATGACATGTTCCCTTGATATATCATGTAACATCTCCGATCCCATATTAGAAAGATAAATAGTAGCCTACATAGAATAGGTGGTTTATAAAGATAATCATGAGTGTTAAGTCTCACATTGCCGAATTACTATGTGAAACCAGACTTTATAAAGAATTCTAGGAAAGCTTCAAATTAACTAGTCATTTTAAGGTGATAGTGCAGATGTAACTAAGTCGTTACAATAGTTGTTAATATTTGGCAATATGAATCATGCAGCGGGCATTGTAAAACATTTGGTCTAAGAATTGTTTCTAGTTGTCAAGTAGATAAGTAAGCATTTATACTTACTAAAGATGATACCACTTTACAAATGTTTTTTGTTTTTAAATATTTAACAGATATTTTTATTTATTAAACAAAATAAATGATCTTAAACAAATTTGAAAAAACAATATGACTATTTGAAAAGCGAGCCGATAATATTTTATGATAATAAGTGATTTGATGCTTGCTTTTATAATAAATTTCCTTCTAACCATCAACCACATGTCATTACTTGATTGGTGATCCTCCTTAACAGAGTATATCACATCCGTCCTCGCCTGCCCTCAGGTCCCATATTCCACATCGGGAGGGAATAAAGGGAGTCATTGTTAAGTTCTCACGATGAATTTGTGGAGCGTGGGGGTCAAGCTTCTCTTTGGGCCCATCGGATCTAAGGCTTTGTTTCTTGATCCAACGGGCCTGTGTCCAATGGGCCCCAATCCAATGGACCCTAATATGAAGGAGTACACCAATGACCCATTAACATCATTCATTTATATCCAAACCAAGGACAACCTAATTACATCTATCAACAGCAAGATTTGACAGACCAGCTTAATAGCAACATTAACAAACAATCAGTAGTTACAAACGTTGCTTTTACTAAAATACAAACACATTAACAGTTCCCGAGGTACAAGACCAAAAGCTTGACCCAAACTAAATTAGGTGGCAGCTCAATTGAGTACATGAACGAAAAGTTTGGCTAAGAGGAGAAGAAAAGAAAAGAAAAAACAAATTAAAACAAGATTACATGGCTCATTGAGTGTCATACAATCAAGTTCAGTTGGCTCTTGCACTAGGAGAGAATCGCATTAACCAGATCCCAGATGTTGAACAAAGGATCCTTTTCTGAATTGGATGCATTTCTGATATTCCATACATAGGTATATATATAGATTTATACTATACTTCAGAAGAGTCTGCAGACACTTTCACTTCAAAAAATCTACATACCAACAATATTTCCAGGTTCAAGATTTCTGGTAAAACAAACATAACAAAAAAAAAACATTTAAGTTACCAGCCAACAAGCATTTTACACGCTCTGTACTTTGCTTGATGTATCGATTGCTTTTGCATCCCCCTTTTCCTGCAGTCATTGAAATTTAAACGATTTACATGGAAATGGAATCATAGGAAGAGTTTATTAATCAAAACATGAAAAATCATATGCACGATTTCCTCACGACACTGGTTAATTTTACGTGATATGCATCGTTGGTAGTTAAGGGTACCGTATCATTTATCTACATTGATCTCAGTCATGTTTTTGTAGGACTAGCTCCATAGAGATGCAGAAACTGTGTTAGAAAGATGGATGATTTTTATTGCAGAAAAACTTTAGCATACCAAGGCAGTTCTTTTTTTTTTTTTTAATTCATAAATTTCATACACACTCTGTATGTTCTGAACCAACAACCTCAGCCTCCTCTCTCTTTACAAGGAAGAAAGTGCCTTAAGCTAGTAGAGCTCATTGATGATACCAGGGCAATTTCTGTACCACAGGGAAGCAACTTCGAAAAGAAAACTCAAATACTTTGGCTTGGATAGCATTTTTACTTTATTCGCAAAGCCAAATTCATCAAACAGGCAAACCAGTTTAAAAAATAAAATAAAAATCCTGCCTAAACCGGGGCAAAACATGATGCAACGCCATGACCATGTCTAACCTGATCAGAGAGTTCTAACTCTAAAACCAGTTATGCACTGAATATTATGGTCTTAAAACCAGAAATCCAGTAATGAACTGAATATTATGGTCGTATCTAAGTCCAAATGCATTAGGTATATGACCTGCCAATCCAATCCAGATCTGCCACAAAGTCATTATTCTTTTTCTCTCTCTTTTTCTTTTTTAGCAACCTAGAACTTAAATAAAGTGGATCCTTCAGAAACATGCACTGTCAAATCAAGATTTTAATGATTGGTAGAAAAGTACTGAAGACCCCTTTGTAAGAGACCACATGGGAATTTTAACATCATGAAATCAGACAACCTAGTTTCTGGCAAACCGCATAACATCAACCCATTGACACATGCAGCCCCTTATACAGGACTTGTCAAAGCCTCATTAAATTCATGAGGTCATTGATATTAAGCAAAGGAGTGAGTTGCAGACCCCTTCCTAATATACCACATCCCTGAATTCCCATAAACTGCTCAATTCAACTAATAGGATTCACATAAAATGAATCATATTTCTAGTCAGTATAAACAGGCAAACAGGAAGATGAGGTCACTAATATTGTGCAAAGAATAAGAATTAACCACACAAAAGCAGTGCATGGCTGTAGCCCAAATTCCCTAAAAGCACACTGGCCTGTTAAATGGGATATTTTCATATCCAAGACTCAGCTTCTATGAGAAATTGTTTAATAAGCAATTTTTAGCCCTTTGGCATTTGTAATGTAATACTAAATTAAATATGTCAACTTCTAATCAGAGGTACTCATAACTTCTTCCTCAGTCATATCAAAAGATCAAAAAAATACCCCTTCATACAGATAAATGTTGCTGCGGCCCACATCAAACCTCTGCGTTTGTAATATGTCATACACAGATTAAACTGAAAACTTACATGGACAATGCTTAAAATATAAAAGCTCAATTCTTGAATGCAAAGAAAGCAAGACACAAGTCCTAAAATGAATGGAAAACTCGAGAATTACATCTAAGCTGTTCAACTATCTTTCCAAACTTGAGCAACTGCAACTATCTTTCCAAACTTGAGCAACTGCTACGAGTAATCTCGAAATTGGACCAACAATACAAATTAAAAGAGCATATTGACTTATTGCATGATACACAACAGATATCAATTCGCAATCAATCATTCCAAAGAAAAAACAACTTATTGTTGAATCTTGATCCGCAATGATGCAAACGAACAATGAAACAATATCAGTAATTGCAAAGCAATTGCTTATAAGCTACTTCCCATGTACTTTCAACCTACTGTACCCTAGCAAACCTAATGAATGCATTCAACTAAAGCCGGTTAAAAGTATTATTAAACTCTCCACCAGAAAACCGGAAAAGAAAACAGAAACAACTTCAACAGGGATTGATAATTAAAAGCCCGAAAGCCAGATAACAAAGCATCCGAAAATAATCATGTTTGAGGAAAACAATAATAATAATAATAATAATCACAATTCTTACTAATCCTTTCTCTCAAAATAATCAACGTTCAATTCAAATGCTTACCAATCCCTTGCTCTCATAATAGTCGTCTAGCGCCCATTGATACTTTGACTGATTCAACCCAAACCAGCGCGCCAAATGGTCATCCAAACTCGAATGCACTGCATGAATTCCCCCCCAAAAAAAAATTCCTTACAATTTTTTCAGTTACCAAAAAGATGCATATTGAGATATTAAGTGAAAACAGAGTCGCATATATTTCATTACAAAGGATTCATTTTCAATACTTGCAAATCGAAACAGCAGACCGTTGAGCAACCATAACTTATTTTCCTTATTTATCCTCCATTTTCCCAGCAACCAAAAAAGTACTTATAAAAAAATTACATAAATCCTGTGTTTGCTTACCAAGAAATTATGATCCCATTAACACATCAGCATCCGCATACATTCTATCAGGGATTTTCTTTTATTTTTCTATTCTTTTGTTTTCCTTTCTGTTATGAGAAACAAACAAGCATATAAAAGAGATCCCACAAAACCCACATACCATTCTGCACTTTGGTGACGGCATTCTTGAAGAAGCCCGAGAAGGACCCATTGGGCGACACGGTCTCAGTGGACTTACTGAACTGATGCGGCGGAGGCTGCACAGGAGGCGGCGGAGAGACGATCTTTTTGGGCGAATCGAAGACCGGTTTCTGAGTAGGCTTCGGGGTGGAAGGTGGGGTCATGAACACCGTGTACGGCCCGATTTTTCCGATCATAGGCGGCGGCGAGGACTCTCGGTTGATAGCCATTGTGGGAAGACGAAAGAAACTTCGAGAAAAAAGAGGGCGACGAGCCAAGCGGGAGACTGGAGAGTGTGGAAGAGAAAAAGCAGAGACCAAAGAGTAAAGATTCCGAGAGAGAGAACACGCAACCCGAGTGGCTTACTGTCCTCTGTCTTTGGGAATACTTTTTCGTAATTTTGTATTTGTTTTTTTATATATATATTTTCTATACAAGGAAGATAGGGATGGGAATGTGAGGCCCAAGCATGTTCTGCCACTTGGCTTCTGACTCATACTGTCCCATACTTTATGGGTTTGGCCCTCTCGAATTCTGAACATCGTCGTACTAGGAGGAACCTTGTAGGAACTACGGAGTTCAAACTTCTTCGAACTAAACTCTACCACCAAAAAAACAAATAACAATTGTAGTCTTAAGCAGTTTGTATTTCATTTAATACAGAAACTTTTTTGTTACATTTGTATTTTGTTTTTGAATGATTTTTTGTTTGTAACATGTGGTCGTTCATTTAATAGTTAATAAAAGTTTGTACAAAATCGCGTTTATAATATTAAAAATATTTTAAACAAAAGAAATTATTGACGGTGAACCTCTTCAAGGCATGATTACTTAGTGTACCAACACATGTCAGGTAATAAGCATTAAACACCCTCTAATCGAATTTTTTTTTTTATGACGGATAACTCTTCCAAGGCATGACTACTTCATGTAACAATACATGTCAAGCAAATCTCGGACTCTTACAAAGTGTTATTCGCAAGAATGAGTTAGACTTCGACTTCGCCGGCAGGCATGGTTCCAATGAATTGTTTACACTAAAGAAAATTCAAATCTTAGATCAGATAGAAATGTCACTAAAACCAAGGTCCTTACGACTTAAACCAACCCGTTGAGGTCAAAGATAAAACATTCATTATGTGGTAAAAGAATAATACTTGTAACACCCCGACTTTAGAAACAAGTCACAAGTGAAAAATATTCGAATTTTCCACGTGACGCTATTGCGTACTAAAATACTCGCAGCGGAAAGATCATGTAATAAATTTTTCTTTTCTTTTTGAAACCATAAACCCATTTATAAAACATACCGATGCTTCTATTTCATAATTTAAAATTATTACAAAATTTAAACCTTACTAATTATACATAATCACCAACATATGACATACGCATCATAAATATTGAAACTAACAACATTAACTTAAGTCAAATTAGCTCTTCACAACTAAAGATCTTCTAAATGTCTCAATAGGAGAAATCTAAGCACGCATACAAATTTACGTTAACACCTCCTTAGCTACGCCTTTAAAATTACCACAATTTTATATATGGATATGTGAATCCATGACTTCGCAAGTAAAAACATTATGATTTTAACGTGTTTGATGTGAGCCCCTTTTTTACTCTGCAAATCTTTCTAACTAGTGTTTACCAAACAGCTGTTACTCATGCATGGTTTTCACAAAGAGGTTTTATCAAATATTAAAGCTACTTCGCAAATCACATAGAACATAGAACACATAAGGGGAGAGAGAGAGAGAGAGAGAGAGAGTTGGGGGACATTTTATCTTTATTTTTCAAAACTTTATATCTTTAGACGGCGGCTTTTGTTTCTCATTTATCTTTTAGTTATAGTGACTTCCTTGTTCATTTTGCTCCCCCTAGTTAGGCGTTTATTTTTGTATACTTAGAGACGTCTTACGCTTTTTCTGAATTTTTATTGAGATTTGATTATTACTTTTATATATTTATATATAACTTTATACCCCATAATATAAAACAGAAAAGCAATTAATATCACATGGTAATATAAAACAATAGTCATCAAATCATAATCTGAGTAAAACACCTACATATATTAATAAAAATAGTAGGATAAGAGTTTAATTCCCCTTTATTAGTGGACTTCAGTAGGATAAGAGTTTCCTCTTATCAGATACAGTAGGGTAAAAACTTACTCCATTACCAAATCAGTAGGGTGAGAGTTTCCTCAATCACCAATAAGTACAATAGGATGAAAGTTTCCTCAATCACCAATCAGTATGATAAGAATTCGACTCCCTCTAATCAATAGGTTCAACATCAATATTTTGCTCATAAATCTTGCCATAAAACATCTTTTTTCTTTTCAACTCATTTTCTTCCAAAAATCATTTTCTTCTAACACCTCATTAAATCATAAATTCATTTTCCTTTCGAAAATCCTTTTCTTTTCAAAATCATAAAATCCCTTTTTCATGCAAATCATTTTTTTTTCTTTGAAATTTGTAAAGCACAATTATAACATACTTTGCGTATATGAACATATTAAATAACATAGCTCATGATCACAAATAAAACATAAGCATTCATAAAACATTATAGTGCAAGGTTAGTAAGTTTGTACTTACAACTTTGGCTTAGTGTCTTGAATTGACTTCCCATAAACTGACTCTGTAATCTCAGTGCATTTATATCATTCTTAACAGTTTGGTTCAATTTTTATTTTAAACCTTAAACCTTAGACAAATCTTAGTATCCTCAAATACCTTAAGCAACACATTTCTTTATGTTTGACATATCCTGGTCAATATAGGATCAACCAAGGATCTGCCTAAGGCCCCTAAAACCCTATCCAACTTTCTACAAGAAGCTCAATCGACCAAAAATCAACCATGGCATCTCTCGAGAAACCCTAACGTTTCTATGACCATATCGGTCGACCGAAGTATTGAGCTAAGTCAATCAAGGCACCCTAGACAACAGCAATAGCCTTGCAAACTGTCTTGAAACCTCGACTAGAATGAATGATAATGAGACATTCGATGAGTTCTATGCTTAGTTGAATGACATTGTCAATTCAAATTTTAATTTTTGAGATAAAATTTTGACAATAGAATTGTCAAGAAAAATCTTTAAGTCTTTACGTGATAGGTTTACACCCAAAGTGACTGCTATTGATGAGAGTAAGGATTTGGATTCCATGAAAGTTTAAGAGCTTGTTGGGTATCTTTAAACTTATGAATTGTTCTTTCCTAAGTCAAAGAATAAAAATTTGGCTGTTAAAACTTCTAAGAAGAAAGTGGTTGTCTCCTCTAAGGAGGATTCAACTAATTCTGAGGAGTTGGCTTTGTTAGCCAAGAAGTTCAAAAACTTCCTCATATTTAGAAAGATGAATAATAAGATGTTAGGAATATAACATAAAATTACAGTAGAAAACATCTCAATAATAGCTTCAGATTGTAGAAAGCAAAAAAAAAAAAAAAAAACATTGGAAAAGAAGCATACTTACAATGCTAAAGTCAACTACCACGAGGGAGGGGGCTAATTTGAATTCTCTTGCTCCAATCTCAAATTACATGTGTTGTTAGGGTTTTGAGACCTCTAAACCTTCTCCTCAATTATGATTAAGAGATCAAGAATGTAGGCTATAATGTTTACACAAGTTCCCTTTAAATAGGTATACGTCTCCTAGTGGAAGTGAGACTTTGAAAAATCCTAGCCTCCACCCCATATACATGACAACATAGGGTTTTAGTCTTCTGTAATTAGGTCAAGCCCAATAAGGGTAATAATAAGCTTGAGTAGGGACCTAGAGGGAAATAAAACTAGCTCTAGTATGCCTAAGACACTGGTTATCTCATTACTTGTTATAGGTTATTATTAATTACAATCAATTCTATTAAATAGTTGTAAATGCACTATAATATTTATTTTAATTATTTAATACTCTCAATAACTTCTTATAATTGCACTTAATCCCTCCATGAAATAATTTATAGCCGAATTAAAGTCATAAATAAACTGTCACTTTAATTCGCTACATCTTAATCCTCCAGTACCCAATTTAATCTCTTAATTATTCTTGTACTTTTGAAATCTCATTTCACTTAGTACTTGTACTTTTAGTAACTATTTTCTAAAAAACTCAAGCCTGAGATTCAAAATAATCAATTCGCATTAAATCTATCTCAATGAGATATTTATGTCGCATTGATTAAATCAAAGGATTATGAACTCCATCTTAAGAAATAGTTTTCCCACAATGCTACCCGTGATTACCCAACAAATCGGGATTCTGACCATGAAAGATTTCACACTCCTAAATGTATCAAAGTGACATCAATTTCACTTTTGAGTTTATATTTCTCTCAGGATTGCGAGTCAATGTAACAAGTAGTTGTGAGTTTAAATATTCTTTTTTACAATAGTTATAAAATAATAACAAATCACGTAGTTCGCTCAGTGCATTGTCACCACATCAACATATTAATCAAAATTTACTATTTCACATTATCAAGATAGATCATCATGATTGATATGTTATAGTTTTATCAAATGGAATGTCTAATTCTATTACTGACTATGAACAATACTTTATAAGTTACAAGGTTTATAGTTTAAGATATAATGTGTGATAATTTCATTATGTAATGTTACGGCAAAATTATTTAACTTGTAAATGACTTAGCGGTTCACCTCCCAATCTTAACCCACAATGGCTAAAACTTAAGAATCTCACACTCTCCGAAGAGAGCCTGCAATTAAAGACTTGTATAACACCCTAGAAATTTTCAGTAATTCTATTATTTTAAAAATAATGGACTCAATTCTATTGAGTGTTTATAATAAGTGCTAATAATATTAGCTACTTAAATCAGTTATACATATCTCTATTCATAATAATTAATAATAATAAAATGATCCAATAGACTAGGACATATCCTCCAATATAAAACGCAATTCCATAAAATTCTTTTTTTATTGCTCACTACACTACACGAAGGCCCAAATCTAAGGGAGCATTTTTTTAAAAAAACTCGACATATAAAGTTGAGCCCATTTAAACTTTGAGAGAGACCCAAACTGAGTAAAACTAGGGACAGCTGTTTGGGAAGGGACAGCTGTTTGGGAAGAAACAGCGTGCGCTGAAACAAAATGCCACGTTGAAACTCAAACCATAACTTCTAAGAAACGTGCCTCAGCCTTTCTATTTCCTTTGTCATATTTCAGACATACATTTGAAAGCCATTTTCTTTGCTGTCGAAGAGCCACTATGTAAACACCATCTTCCTCTCCTATTTAGGAACCAACTCCTCCACACTTCTTCACAACCCCACGTAAAAAATCAAAAGACACAAGGGAGAGAAATTTGAGATCAGGTACTCTTTCATCCCTCTTTCTCTCCCTCCCTCTTTGACAGTTTCTTCTCTTTAAGCTTGTTATTCTTNACTACCTTAGTTATTAATAATTTAAGCTATGATACTACCTAAAATCGAAATTTCTTCTCCCTACTAAAAGTTACTGACAGTTATGGGTATTGGGTGGACCAATTTTTGATTTCTGTCCTTGCAAATTCACGGCCAGTTATGGGCATTGGGTGGAACAAATTTTTAATTTATTTCCCTGCAAATTCACAGCCAGTTATGGGCGTTGGGTGAAACTAAATTTTTTGATTTATTTTTCTTGCAAAGTCACGATAAGTCCTAGTTTTGGGTAGATTTTTTTTCAATTACCCATAAGTTCTACCTCCCCTGTACATCATGTAAGACTCAGTTTTGTTGGACTATCTTAACTTATTTTCTTTCTTTGATGCCCATAAACTTACCCATTAGTTTCCATGTTTTGCTTTGGTGATTTAAGGAAGAGAACCAAAATTTCCCCCAATCCCTGTAAATCACGTGTAGCCCAATATATATAGTGGGTTGTTCTTGAAGCAATATCTTTCATGAATGGAATTATAGCAATTATATTACTGTGGTGTTTTAAGGTTGTAAATTCTGCACATAATCTGAATTCCTTTTGCTCTTGGGCTGGACATTAGTTGGGTTCTTGTTTCAATTGTACTATTGTAAGTTCTTGAGAGATAAGTTACTATTCTATGTTTTAGAATCAATTTATTAGCTACTCCTTCACGTATGGTTGCTATTTGCTACTGCACAATTTTACATTTGGGTCAATTATGTGTGAACATGAATCATACAACTTGATTTTTTTATTCCATACCAGATCTATAAAATTTCAGCAAGAAGAAACCTTCATTTTTGACATGCAGAGCCTCTTTGTGTGGGTTTATACATAGGCTTAGTTGGTAGTTTAAATTCCTAGGAATGATTTATGCTTGCCATGATTTTTTTTTTCCTTGTAGAGAGAATTGTGTACTTTGTTATTTAGTTGGGCCACTTGGCTGATTTTGTCCTTACTGTGATGAACAAGCTTCCAGATATAGGAATATAAAAGTAAAAGTGAAATAACTAATGTTGACTCTTGCAACAAGGATTGAAATTTATTGTATTTTAATGATAAAGTGGAAACATCCAGCACTTATTTTGTCATGAAGCTTGCATTAGTTTGTCTAATTCTTGTCTTGTGTAAGCTTTTATTCATTTACTAAACACAAGACTACAAGACTTTGGGAGTCATTGAGACGTGAGTCAAAGGGATATTACTCATTCTTTAAAATTTCATCTCTAGTAAAAACAATTATAAGATCATTAGGTACACTTTTGGCTAATTTCAAATTGGACAGTATGATTATTTTCTTTAAAATTCTGAATGTTTTATGAAAATGTCATTGTGATTAAATTTAGGTTAACTCTAAAAAGTACCGACAAATTCAGGTAAGTAAACACACACTCCCAAAATCCTCGATAAAAATTTTATATTAAACCTATTAAGAAAATATCATGGAATTTTATGACTTATTATGTTCATGTTAAAAGTTATTTATACTTCCTCTCATATTTATGCCATGTTTTATTTTAGCTATCATGTTACAATTTTTAAAGAAATGCCATGAGAATTTTCATGATATGATTATTTCCCTCATGAATTTGCATATGCTACAATTATGAATAAATTGAGTTCTCAAAGATTATCTTATATTATGATAAGTTCGCATGTGCACTATATATATAAGTTTAACCCTTGAAGCCATAATAACATGTCTAAGACCGGTATCGGATCACTTGACGTATATAGTTCTCTTATAGCATGGCAAACCGCACCGAATGATGGATATGCGGAGGTGTAAGCTATTAGCTTGGTGGCCTTCTCCTGAGTGTACACCCATGATGACGGTCTTTTGCTCAATCATGGAAGATCTCCACCGCAGGCTTGACTCTCCTAAGACCACAGGATGAGTTTATAGTGGTCTTTTGGGACAAGCTAACATGCACCGCTCATAGTTTAAGAAAAGTATAAGTGACCTAAGGGGGTAAAACACATATAGTAAAGGAAGTTTTGAATTATTTTCAATAAGGATTATAGAACAATATATGTTTTACAGGTGGAAAAGATATAAGTGTAAGTCAATGACTTAGTGAATAATAATACAATGATATACATCTTATCATTTAGTGAACTCAGTTTGTAAATCAGAAGCAATAATATATATAATGTCATATGTTAAATAAGATAATATCATGGTGGGTAAATATAAACGACAGCCTGGGCTGATGCAACAGTGCATCAGCCCAGGCACATGAACAGTGATTTCACTGTTCATGGGCCCCGTAAACAGTGTTTTTTTTTTTCTCCTCTAATTTAGCCCAGGCTGATGCACTGTAGCATCAGCCTGGGCTGATGCCAATCGTTGCTCTATCATGGTAGTGCATTATATATATATATATAGTACATGATATATCAATATATGTTAACAATATGATCTACCCAAGACATTAATCACCTCTTAGCAGGGTTTGCACATTCTCGTAAGAACATTCGGTACAACACTAATGCCTCGGATATTGTATAAACATACCGTCTTATACTAGCAGTTTGACCGAGTTTAACTTCGGGTGGCTCACGCTATTAATAAAGTCATAACTGTGATCCCATTCGAATAATGATGTGCTGATCACAAATAACAACCATTGGATCTAAGGCCAAACATAAAAGTAAATCCTTTGACCATAGGATTAGCTTGTAATAATAATAGTCCATGACCCTTTTTTTATACAAGACGGTGTATGCATTTTAAAACTCATTATTTATGTTATTTTTTTATTCACAATCATTTTCACAAAATTGAGTTCACAGTAATCAAAAGTTTATATTTTATACGAGTTGTAAACTCGCTTGTTTTATACATAAAATGTTTATACTATACGGAAAAGTAACAATAACAAGTATACATGTGAGTTTTACTCACCTTGATTGTGATTTTCATCAAGTAAATCTCATGACAGTAAAAAACATCCAAGTCTGTGAAAAGATTTAGTATTAGTCCTATACTTAAGCTAAAACAAACTTTAGGTCTTAAACTAACTGAAATGGGCTTATTGCCTGACTCTCGAACGTTCGATCAAAGGGATCAAACGTTCCATACCCGAGTTTTGAATGTTCGTCCAGAGCATGTTTGTAACTCTCTGAAAATCTTAAACAAATAAATAATATAAAAAACTGACTTATTTAAAATTTTTGAGTGCTTCTTACAGACTTACTTACTTTCGTAAATAAGTCCCAAGAGATCTAATTACCTAGTGCTAACAAACACTTCCTATCCTCAAGACTATAGAACAATTGACCCCTAGTACCTTTTGGATACTCAACAAACAAGCATACTTTTGTCTTTGGTTCCAACTTATCAGACTTCCCTTTTAGTACATATGCTGGACAACCCTAAATGTGGATGTATTTCATACCGGGCTTTTGATATAACCACAATTCGATAGGTGTCTTGGGAACAAATTTGGAGGAGTCAAATTGAGCAAGTATGTCACAATCTCTAGGGCATATTACCAAAAGGATGTGGGTAGCACGTGACATGAACCTTAATTGTTCGGACATGGCTTAACTAAACTTGGTCCCCAAGTTTGTCTTCCATTCGGACGGGACCTTCTACAGTATGAACGTGACCTTAACTAACATGTGATCTCCACTTGCTCCTAACTTCGTTCAGACATCTCCCTTCACTCGTTTGGACAATCTACTTTCATTTTAACATTTTCTTCTAAGTTTGTGAACTCAACAATAAATTGGTCATAACTTTTGCTACGAGTATTGGAATTGTGCATATGACCCCAATCCGAAAAGCTCNAAACAAACTTTAGGTCTTAAACTAACCGAAATGGGCTTACTGCCCGACTCTCGAATGTTCGATCAAACGGCTCAAACGTTCCATACCCGAGTTTTGAATGTTCGTCCAGAGCATGTTTGTAACTCTCCGGAGCATGTTTGTAACTCTCCGAAAATCTTAAACAAATAAATAATATAAAAAACTGACTTATTTAAAATTTTCGAGTGCCTCCTACAGACTCACTTACTTTTGTAAATAAGTCCCAAGAGATCTAATTACCTAGTGCTAACAAACACTTCCTATCCTCAAGACTATAGAACAATTGACCCCTAGTACCTTTTGGATACTCAACAAACAAGCATACTTTTGTCTTTGGTTCCAACTTATCAGACTTCCCTTTCAGTACATATGCTGGACAACCCTAAATGTGGATGTATCTCGTACTGGACTTTTGCTTTAACCACAATTCGATAGGTGTCTTGGGAACAAATTTGGAGGAGTCAAATTGAGCAAGTATGTCACAATCTCTAGGGCATATCACCAAAAGAATGTGGGTAGCACGTGACATGAATCTTAATTGTTCGGACATGGCTTAACTAAACTTGTTCCCCAAGTTTGTCTTCCATTCAGATGGGACCTTCTACAGTATGAACGTGACCTTAACTAACATGTGATCTCCACTTGCTCCTAACTTCGTTCAGACATCTCCCTTCACTCGTTTGGACAATCTACTTTCATTTTAACATTTTCTTCTAATTTTGTGAACTCAACAATAAATTGGTCATAACTTTTGCTATGAGTATTGGAATTGTGTATATGACCCCAATCCAGAAAGCTCNTTTTCTGTGCGCACGTTGTAGTCACCCAACAATGTTTGGTGAGTATTTTCCAAGCTCCAAATATATCGTTTTCTCTTCTAAAATCCCTTTTTTAAGTTATAATCCGCAATTTTCTGTAAATACTTAATTCTTTTAGGGGTGGCTAGGGTTTCTTCTTTTCTTATGCATAGTTCGTTTTTGTCTTCTCCAAAGTCTCTTTTCATCTCAAGTTTAAATTTTTGACTTACTAGCCTATGTTTTGTCAGAATATACCTAGTTCTATCCGGAGTTCATACACACTCATTCTAATTTCTCCAATTTCCTATTTTCTTTTAGTTTGTACTTTTCTTGGGCACTACAATCTTATTAAACCTTGCCTTTTATTGCATATTAATAGGGTTGAGAAGGGACCTAAGGGAAAAATAAAATTAGTTCTTAAGGACCTCAAATTACTAGTTATCTCATAAAAAATCTAATGATATATTAATTATGATTTATTCCCCAATAAAATCATAATTGCACTCTAAATTTTTATTTTATTACAGAAGAGCTTCCATTTCCACTAAATCTTATAAAATGCCACTGCATAAATTTCCATAGAAAAATGAAGTAAATAAAACTTACAGTCACTTCATAATTCAATAATTTCTTAACTTTGAGTTCCTGATCTAATCTTTGTGATTATTCTCACTCTAAGAGTCACATTCTTTAGAGATTGATTTTAGTAACAACTTGCTAAAATACCATGCTTGGAATTTGAATTATCGTGTTGATTAATCTAACTCAAGAGAACAAATTATGGATTCTGTCTTGAGATTAATTATTCCCAAAATAGCTTCAATGTGATCACCCAAGATGCCGAGGTTCAATAAAAAATGATCTTACTCATTGGCCAATCGAAGTGACCTACACAATATTTTTGAGTCTACTAAACTCTTAGGATTAAGAACATTGTTATTAGTAGATTTGAGAAAATATTTATTGATAGTATTTTATTAGTATTTTTCTTACAATGATCTTGTTCAGTCATTGTTCAGTTATCATAAAAGACATACCAATATGTTGATAAGAAATTACTACTTCTATGATTGAGACAAATCATCATGATCATCAACATATTGTAGTTTTGTCAAATAAAATGCCCAACTTTATTAGTGACTACGAACACTTATTTTATAGTTGTAATTAGCATGTGATTTAAGTCCTTTGTGCACCAATCTCATTGCATGCATTTAAATCACATTAAGTACAACCATGGACTATATTTATCACATGAATACATTATGTCCAAAACACATCTCAAATAATAAAATAATTTTTATTAAAATTATAAAATGTCAACAAATTAGATTTTGCAGGGCATCATTCCCAACATATCCTAACCTCACAATTTGCCTGACGACTACTTTTGTTTTTATTATTTTTTATTTTTTAAGTGATATATTGAAGCGATAAAAATGTACATGTGACATTGTTTTATTAGTTATTAGTAACGACTTATACACGTGAAAAGTGTATTATTAAATTTTTTTGACGGAATATAAACGAAATGAGTAAAATTATAAATGGGATAAGCACATGGGCCACTTTTAAAAATCCAGAAAATTATTTGATAAAAATACAAAGTACGGGGAAAAAAAAAAAAAAAATAACACTTGAGACTTATTAAGTGATGCCACGCTCGTAGCACATGAACCAGGTTCACTGGGATTAGCCGGTAGCCAGTTTAGTCCATAGATGCGACCTGCCCACTTCGCTCAACAGGCTAGCAGCTACCAGAGCATTAAAGGAGCCGGTTAACCAACAAAAAAACACGCCCGACCCGAACCGACCAATCCCGGAGATTTTTTTATTTTTCTCTGCGCACACGATCAATAATAGATAATTACTCATAAATTAATAATAGAGGCGGTGCGCTAAAAACACTTCTCCCCTCATAAAAACGATACAAAGCTTCTTCTTAGCTAAATCGCCAAACACTGCCCACCATTCATTTATTCCCTGCTTCGTTTCCACAAAAGATTCTCCCTCTCCGATTGGGCTCATCCAAATCAACATTAGGGCTTGTTCGTCTCAGCAAATTCCATTAATGGGTTGAAGAAATGGAGTGGGACAGCAGCAATTCGGATCTGAGCGGTGACGACGACGAGGGTTTCTCCCTCAACGATGGGGGCCCACTCCCCTTTCCCGTCGGGAACCTGCTCCAAACGGCGCCGTGTGGGTTCGCCGTCACCGACGCGCTCGAGCCCGACCAACCCATCATCTATGTCAACACCGTCTTCGAGTTGCACACCGGCTACCGCGCCGAGGAAGTTCTCGGCCGCAACTGGTCCGTTCTCCGCCTCCCTTCTTTTTTCTTTTTTTCTTCATGTTTTTCGCCTTTAACATTAGCGCTAATTCGGTTTTAGTATTGGGATTGTTTTAGCGTTTAACCCCAGCCCTTTTGTTTGTTCCTGGAAGGATTTTCGGAGATCTCACTTTTTTTCGTTCTTTTTGAGAACCGAATGGAAACTCTGTCAAATTGCCTTTCTAATCCCAACATATTCATTTTTTTATACAAGCGCAACCATATTAGTATATTACGGATGACCTTCGACTCAACCATGTATTGAAGACACATGGGTGTTTATATGCTCGTGTATATTCCCTAGACTAGCCGCAGTTAAAACCAGCTTTGTACTGGTACCATTCAATCCAACACACGCTCATGCTGCAGCTATGAAAGACGTTTCAGAGCTCCAAAGCCACTAACCTACAAATAGTTAGCCTCCATTTCAAAGCTCTAATTGTTAAGTAATTTCATAATTCACTTATTGAGACACTTAGAGCACATTTGGTTCACAAGATTATGGTCTAAGAGTAGGATATACAAATTCATTATCTGATGTTTTGCATGCCCATTCAGTCCATTGGGTTGGTATTTCCATGAATTACTAGCGGTGGTTATAATTAATTTTTTGGGAAAAATCAAAATGAGTTTTTAGGTTTTCTCGCAATTTCAATTTTGTCTGCGGGTTTCAATTTCGATAATTAGCTACTTAGGTTTTATTTGTGTTCCAAATTGGTTATTCGATCAACTTGCCATCCAAATAATTAACAGCTCATCTGCCACTTGGACAATTTACCATGGAACACCCGCCAACATGATGCCACATCATACTTGTTTGCCACATACATCCCATGTCATCCACCAAAAAGAAAAAGAAAATAAAAACTAAGAGGGTGGAGGTGGTCCGGCCACCCCCTTAAGTGGGCAGTGGTCCAGCTACAACTTAGGAAGTGGTGGCCAACCACCCCCACCCTCTTAATTTTTCCCTTTTTTTTTGTGGATGATGTGGCGTTAAGTTGGCAGGTGTGACTTGGTAAATTGTCCACATGGCAGATGAGCTATTGATTATTTGGACATTAAGTTGATGGAAAGACCAATTTGAAATATGGGTAAAATAAAATCTAAGAAGCTAATTGTCGAAGTTGGAAATTCAAGGACTAAGTTGAAATCGCAAGAAAATCGAGAGACCAATTCTGATTTCTTTTTTGTAGGATAGTCTCCCCACCACTAGCATGCCATTACCACCATACCATGCTATTATTTACATCATCCATTTATTTATGTAGTTGCTTTGTCTGTCATTAATGGTTTTCCTCATTTGCTTTAAAGTACGTGGTACCACACCTGAAAGCACCCAAGAGACTGTAATAGTTTGTCAGCATGTGTGAAGTAAATAAAAGATTTCTATCTTACTTTATGTCAATCTTAAGTCATGTGGATCAATTTTAATCACCATTGGGTTATGTTGCCCTCATCGCATGAACTTCTAGTAATTGGCATGTATTCAGTCAAAAAAAAAAAAAAACTATGAACTATTTTAGATCATGAACGACCTTGAGACAAACAATTATGTGGTTCTTAGAGGTGATGCTTGGGCAAAATGGCATTTATTTGCTGAAGCTTCTTGTTTTCGTATCTAATATGTTGATGTGCTGAAATTACAAATGCTATTTTGGCCCTAAGGTTGTGGAATTTTTACCCAGAAATTATTGTAAGGGTTGTAAATAAGAAAAGAAACTTCATTTTTCAATATACGTTTTTTATTTTTTATTTTAAGTAAATGAAATATCATTAAAAGCTCAAAAGGCGCAACTCAAGTACACTAGGAGTATAGAGGAGAAACACTTAGCTATAAAGAGAGAATAAGTCAAGAAAGTCATAAAAACTAAGCAAATTAAGCTCTAGAGCAGCTATCTAGTGGTAGAGAGTTTTGAAAAAGAAAGACTTAAATTTCACCACTGTCCTCTCACAATCTTCAAAATTCTTTCATTTCTTTATTTCCAAAGACACTATAAAAGGCAGGATGGAACCATCTTCTACATTGTTGCACTCTGAAGATTGCCTCCCAACCCTTTCCAACAAGCAAATAGGTCTACTACTCTTTTAGGCATGACCCAAGCTACCCTAACACGGTTGAAAATAACACTCCACAAGGCATTGGCGGTCTTATAATGAAGAAGAAGATGATCTACATACCCCCCACTTCTCTTATACATACAACACCAATTAACCATAATAACATGGTTATTCATGGTGAAGATCTTCCCTAGGGTGGTTGTCCAAGCAAAGAAAGCTACTCTCAAATAGGCCTTATTTCGCCAAATACTCTTCCAAGGGAAGGGTGCTATGATGAGGTAATAGAACGTTATAGAAAGCCCTAACGTCAAACACCTCTCTCTTGGAAGGGTCCCAATGAAGCTTGTCTTCATCTCCCTGCCTCAATCTAAGGGAATACAAGTTAAAAAACGAAGTAAAGATATCCATATCCCAATTGTGAGCATTTCTGATAAAGTTTACATTCCATTGATAGGAATCATTGGATGACTCCAAGTAATATGCCATGGAACCATCTTTTACGCAAGAAATACTAATACAAATCCAGGAAAATATCCTTTAAGGGCTCGATCCCCTTACCACTTGTCATACCAGCATCAAATTTTGGTACTATTTCGTACCTCAAATCTGGTATGATTAACATACTCTTTTGAACCTCAACCCATGAACCTCATTAGAAAATCACCTACACTATGAGCTGCCATATTTGGCATCCATTACGACTCTTCATATGGCCTCACTCATGCACATAACGCCAAAGCAACTTCCCTAAAAGAGCATGATTGAATAGAAGCAAGTTTCGGACTCTCAACCCTCTCTCAGCAATTGGAGAGCAAACCTTGGACCAGCTTACCAAGTGAAATTTGAACTCGGCACCTAGCCTACCCCATAAGAAATCCCGTTGTAACTTATCTATGTGAGGGCAACACTAGCAGGAAGGGAGGAAAAAAGACATGAAATACGTAGGCAAATTGGACAGGGTGTACTTTATTATGGTGATCCTTTTAGCCTTAGACAAATACATCTTTTTTCACCTAGCTAAATGACGCTCAATCTTCTCAATAAAACCATTCCAAATAGATTTGGCCTTAAAAGGAGCTCCCAATGTAAGGCCAAGATACTTCATAGGCAAAGAAGACACTGTGCATCCTAGAATATTGGCTAGACCATCAACATTGAGGACATTACTTAGAGGAGAGGTTCCTTGTCATAAAAAAAAAAAAGGAAGTTGATATTCAAACCAGGAACAGCTTCAAATCATAAGAATAAGGCACGTAGCTAGTGTAGATGTTTTGGGTTTGGCTTACAAAAGAGCAAGGTATCATTTGCAAACAGAAGATGAGAATGAAGTGCACCAACGTTCCACAGAAAAGCCCAAAAAGAAGCCCACATATACATCAGCGAATAGCATTTTACTTAGAGCCTCTGTAACTATTACAAATGACAAGGAAGACAAAGGATCACCTTGTCCCAAACTGCAAGAGCTACTGAATTCACCAAAGTAGAAAAAGTGCACTAAAGAAATACAGTGTGCTATCCAATCACGCCATTTCTCCCCAAATCCACACCTCAGCATCAAGTATAATAAGAACTTGAGTTAATAGGATCGTAGGCTTTTTCAATATCCAATTTGCAAAGTACACCTAGCTCACCAAATTTGATTCGATTATCTAGGCATTCATTTGTTATAAGAACGGAATCTAGGATTTGCCTACTTTGACAAACGCATTTTGAGGCTTGGTAATAATCTTCTCTACAACCATTTTCAACCTATTAGCAAGGACTTCAACAATAATCTTGTAGACTCCACTCACTAGACTGATGGGTCGAAAATCTTTAACATCAACAGCCTCGGGTTTCTTTGGAATGAGATTAATGAAAGTGTCATTGAGGCTTTTTCAAACTTGCTTCTAGCATGAAACTCATGGAACACCCTCATAATATCTTCTTTAATCACAGCCTAGCAAGCTTCGAAGAAGGCCATAGTAAAGCCATCAGGCCCCGCGCCTTATCCCTGTTTTTACCTTTCATCAACTTTAGAACATTGCTCTCCTTAAATGGATGCTCTAACCAAGTGGCCTTTTACTCATCAATGGAATCAAAAGCAAGGCCTTACAACTTGAGCTGCCAATTAAACTGTTCGGTAAACAATCTATTTTAGAAATGCACAATGTGCTCCTTAATCTTAGATTGATTGGAAGTAACTGATCCATTTACCTATAGGGGATAAGGCTCCTTGCATGATATACATATAACATATGTATATATCTCTGTGTGTGTGTATTTATGTATGTATATTTATAGAGCCTAATTGATAGATTCCTAAATTCTAGTTCTAATCTACGTTTACATTTTCTTTTTCCATCTTTTCTCCCTTTCGTAGTTAATTATTCTTATAGCAGTAATCTTCATCCATAAGTTCAAGAAACATTAGTTATAAATTACATATATAACTATTTAAGCAAGGGGGATAGCTTATATATGGAGCTCAATGAAATAGATTCCTAAACTCTAGTTCTAATCTGCGTTTACATTTTCTTTTTCATCTTTTCTCCCTTTCGTAGTTAATTATTCTTCTAACTTTAATCTTCATCAATAAGCACTCCTGTGTACCAGGGCTACGCTTTTGCGTTTTAATAAAAGTTCTCTTATTTATAAAAAAAAAAAAAAACCTTTAATCTTCATCAATAAGTTTAAGAAACATTAGTTATAAATTACTTTTTTTTTCCCTTACATATATAACTATCAAAGCAAGGGGGATAGCTTATATATGGAGCTTAATTTAATTGATTAATGCTCAAGTGCTTTGTGCTTCCAAATAATGTAGTGCTACATTCTGGCATTTAGGCAGTGTCTTAGGAGCTGGGGTGCTTATGAGGGAAACAGTGTTCCCACGTTTAGATTTCAGTTTTTAACTACATCATCTTCTCGTTTTTATGATTAACTATGTTGCGATTTGGAGGCAATTTTAGCACAATTTGATTTTTCTATTTGTTATATTTAATATTTTTTTTTTAAATATTTTGTTACTATTAAATTTAGATTTGCATTAATGTAGCATAGGAGATTAGGAACATATATTATAGCCTCCAAGAGATATCTCAAAAAGACAAGTCTTTTTGAGATATCTCTTGGACTGGGCTATAATATATGTTCCTAATCTCCCCTCTTCGAATCTTTTAGATCTTGTTAACTTCTTAGATTTTTGACACTTTAGGGTGGTTGTATCTCTTGTATATTTTACGTGTACAAGGGTTTTGCCTTTTCTCTCAATGAATTATTATTCATAAAAAATAAATCTTTGCCCAACTGTTAAAGTCATGGTTCCGAGGATGAATTTGATAGGGCATGCTATGAGCTGTATTCCCGTGTTTTTGTGTTCCAGTTTTGTCCCTCTTCAAACCCAAATAATAAAGGATAAAAACTAGGAATAAAGTACAAACAGGACTAAAGTAAGTTAATTGATAAATGAATAAGACAGTCATTATGGACATGCTAGTTGTTATGCACCAATATTTGTGGTTTATCTTATTCTCACTGGTTATGCTTGTATGACATCCAGATGCTTTGGTTGTGGTATTTGCGTACTTTTCTCTGTTCTTATTGTTCTACATTCTGGGGTTTAGCTTACAGGACTACTAGTTCTCTCTCTCTCTCTCTCTCTCTCTCTCAGCTTATTAACTATATGTAATGATTTTTGGAATTCTTTATTCATCGATTGATTGGATGCTTTGCTAAGAATTATTTCTTTGTACTGATATTTGGGAATTTGTTACAGCCGTTTCTTGCAATGTAGAGGCCCATTTGCAAAAAGAAGACATCCATTAGTGGACTCCACAGTAGTTTCAGATATTAGAAGATGTCTTGAGGAGGGAATTGAATTCCAAGGCGAGTTGTTGAACTTTAGGAAAGATGGAACTCCACTGATGAACAGGTTACGGCTGACACCTATATATGGAGATGGTGAAACAATAAGTCATGTTATTGGAATACAGTTCTTTACTGAAGCAAATATTGATCTGGGTCCGGTTCCTGGTTCGTTGATCAAGGAATCTACAAAATTTTCTGATCAGTGTCATTCTGCGCTTTCGACTGTTCGCCCTGTCACCTTGGGGGACCGAAATGTTTGTCGCGGTATTTGTGGGATATTGCAATTGAGTGATGAGGTGCTGTCTCTCAAGATACTTTCGCTTTTAACGCCTAGAGACATTGCATCAGTTGGCTCTGTCTGTAGGCGACTGTATGAGCTGACGAAGAATGAGGACCTTTGGAGAATGGTCTGCCAAAATGCATGGGGTAGTGAAACAACTCGTGTTTTAGAGACTGTACCAGGTGCAAAGAGACTAGGGTGGGGTCGGCTGGCAAGGGAGTTGACCACTCTTGAAGCAGCAGCATGGAGGAAACTGACTGTTGGAGGTGGTGTTGAACCTTCTCGCTGCAACTTCAGTGCTTGTGCAGTTGGGAATCGGGTTGTCCTTTTTGGTGGGGAAGGAGTCAACATGCAACCCATGAATGACACCTTTGTATTGGATCTAAATTCCAGTAACCCAGAATGGCAACATGTTCAAGTGAGCTCCCCTCCTCCTGGTCGTTGGGGTCATACGCTTTCTTGTGTAAATGGATCAAATTTGGTGGTATTTGGAGGCTGTGGAACGCAAGGTTTGCTCAATGATGTCTTTGTGCTGGATTTGGATGCCAAGCCTCCAACTTGGCGTGAAATATCTGGGTTGGCCCCTCCGCTTCCAAGATCATGGCACAGCTCCTGCACCCTAGATGGGACCAAGTTGATTGTTTCTGGTGGCTGCGCAGATTCTGGAGTACTCCTAAGCGACACTTTTCTGCTTGATCTCTCAATGGAGAAACCTGTCTGGAGAGAGATACCAGTAGCCTGGACCCCACCTTCTCGTTTAGGTCACACATTATCTGTGTATGGTGGCCGGAAAATATTGATGTTCGGGGGTCTGGCCAAGAGTGGGCCCCTTCGTTTTCGTTCCAGCGATGTTTTCACGATGGATTTAAGTGAGGACGAACCATGCTGGAGATGTGTAACTGGGAGTGGAATGCCTGGTGCTGGAAATCCAGGGGGCATAGCTCCTCCACCTAGACTTGATCATGTGGCTGTGAGCCTCCCAGGTGGGCGAATCCTGATCTTTGGTGGCTCTGTAGCCGGTCTTCACTCTGCCTCACAGCTTTATATCCTGGACCCAACAGATGAGAAGCCTACTTGGAGGATATTAAATGTGCCTGGGCGACCCCCGAGATTTGCTTGGGGTCATAGTACTTGTGTTGTTGGAGGAACAAGGGCTATTGTTCTTGGTGGTCAAACCGGAGAGGAGTGGATGCTAAGTGAGATCCATGAGTTATCGCTGGGAAGTTCTGTTATTTGATTTAGAGGATATACAATAAAAAGATGTAGCGAAGGGGGTCTCTAGGAGCCTTCAAATGCAAGATGTGAGATCATTCCAGGAATCAGTCGGTGGAGAATGTTGCTTCTGTCACTAATCTCTCTTGACAAATGTTATTCTAGTCAGCACTTGTGTTCGGTGTGGTTGCTCATGATGGCGTTGTTCTGGCTCGGTATATACTTTTAATTGAGTTTGGATGAGCGACTTGAGACTTGTCTGTGTTTGTGAGGTTTGTGTGAGACTTAGCCTGCAGTACGTACAATGGATTTATTCTTCCCTGTTAGGTTAGTAGTATTTGACAGACAGATAGGTTTATATATGTAGGTTTAGTTTTTTACTTTTTCTGCCCATGTGTTGCTTTAGGTTCTGTTAATTGAACCAAAAAATGAAAAAAAAAAAAAAAGGTGAATGTTTATAGTATGTCTCTCTTGCTCGAGTCTTTTATGTGTAATGGAAGCTTTGTTCAGCTTTACTGACTTAAATAAAACATGTCATCCCACTCAAAAGATAATAAGCAAAAGCAAAGGCATTTGCTGATGTGCTTGGTGGTGCATAATCTTTTGACCAGATCAAATTGTTTTGCTGGGATATCATAACTTCTCTTTTGACAAGCAACTTCGTTATGTTCTTTTAATCCTAAAGTCATTTGCTGCCCTGATCTTTGCTTGTGAAGCCTACTACACCTGGTATCGATTTCTTTTCAATTGCCTCGTACATTTTATTGTCTTAGCAAGGAAGATTTTAGGCATTCATGGATTCTATAAGGGGAATTCAAGTTATAAGAGGCTACAAACACTTATACTCACGATGTGGCTTTTAAAATTATTATTAGATTTAAATTAAAATTTAATAGTGATTTATTTCAAATACAATAGTAATTTTGCAAGTCACGTCAAGGAGCGTGAAAATGAGAATGTGTAACCTTACTCTTGCTGATGATGTTTGTTCTATCGGGCTGTTTTCCTTTATTTTATTTTTTTTCCCAGAATGTGTGATAAGCTTGCTAAAACATTTTGCGTACCAAACGAAACCTTAACCTTACATTTGAGTCTGCTGTTATCTTTGTGCCCAAGGCAAAAGGGGTAATAGAGGAATAGGATTTTTTATGGAGATCAAGGCACCGCTTCGAAGGATCTCGTTCAAGTACTAATTGGGCTGGTTACGAGAGCACGAGCAAAGAAGTTTAAGGATGTACTCAACGGACTCATCCAAGAGTTGTGGGCTCAAGCAAATTTGTGGAGGCCCATTGAGCATGATCCATGTGGGCAACAAAGAATCGTCACCTTGATTCAAGTTTTAGAAGAATCCGGTCAAGGCTAAGAATTGGCAAGAAATATTTTGAGTCTATTCTAGAATGATCAGATTGCATGGCTATTCTAGGCGCCACTTTCTTTCCTTTTTTAGCGTCTCTTTTTAAGCTAGGGATTTATTTTAGCTTTGATTAGGAGGGTAGGCGTTCAGCCTTTATTGCCTTATATGTCTTGTGTGTTTTAGGAAGGTAAGGATTTCTTTCCTCACCCATTTTCGGCTTTAATTAGGTTTTCTATGTTAGGGATTTTTCCTTGTAATGTTCAGCCCTTTAAATATGTGCATAAGCAATGAAAAACGTAGACATTGATTATTCATAAAACTTGTGAGGTTTATTCTCTTTGGTTCTTTGAAGAACTACTTGAACTCATCAGGATTTCCCGCGACGTTCCTCTCGACTTATCAAACGGAGTTTCCACCACTGTTTGTGGCGTCTTCCTTATACCAAGGTTCTTGTTTGTCATAAACAACGGGTCGAGGTCTTCCATTCGAATCTGTCCATAGAACGATCTTGGGTTCCCTTTCGTTGTTGGGTCTCATTATCCTTAACGGGATTCACATCATTTGGTATTAGAGCATGGTTTCTAGTTCAGGTTTGCCAATCCTTTAACATCTTTCATTCATTTGTTTCTTCTTTAGCCGTCCACATCATTTATCTCTTCTTGATCTTTGTTTGTCTTATTGATGTCTAAACTACTTGTCTGGTCTCACATTTCTTAGTTATTTCGAAGTCTTATTTCATTATTCTCAAAAGCTAGTTGCTGATCATCTTAAAAAAAAAAAAAAAAAAAAAAAGAAAAGAAAAGAGAGAGAGACTCGAAGAAGAAGACAGAAAGGAGTTCGAAAAAAAAAAATCACTATTCTGTGCTTCCAAAATTCCAAACTGCCATATTCCTTCTAATTCTAATCTAAAAATTTTCATATTTCCTGTGTTCAAATATGAGATTCCTTTATTAGTTCTTGGTGAATTGTTGCTGAAAATTTTGAGTTGTTTGTTTAGTTTCAAAAGAACTGAAAGAGAATTATCGAGTGGAAAAAGGCAAGAGTGGTGAGAACATCAGAGGGTAAAAGCTATATTATTTTTGAGTGAAACACGAGTGGAGAGTAATCCACATTCTTGAGTGTAAACACGTAAGGGAGTGATTCGTGAGATTCNATTTATCTCTTCTTAATCTTTGTTTGTCTTATTAGATAGTCTAAACTACTTGTCTGGTCTCACATTTCTTAATTATTTCGAAGTTTAATTTCATTATTACTCAAAAGACTAGTTAGACTAAATACAATCTAAAAAAAAAAAAAGAAAAAGAAAAGAGAGAGAGAGACTCGAAGAAGAAGACAGAAAGGAGTTTGAAAAAAAAAAATCACTATTCTGTGCTTCCAAAATTCCAAACTGCCATATTCCTTCTAATTCTAATATGAAAATTTTCATATTCCCTGTGTTCAAATATGAGATTCCTTTATTAGTTCTTGGTGAATTGTTGCTGAAAATTTTGAGTTGTTTGTTTAGTTTCAAAAGAACTAAAAGAGAATTATCGAGTGGAAAAAGGCAAGAGTGGTGAGAACATCAGAGGGTAAAAGATATATTATTTTGAGTGAAACACGAGTGGAGAGTAATCCACATTCTTGAGTGTAAACACGTAAGGGAGTGATTCGTGAGATTCTTTTTTTTTTTTTTTTTTTTTCTAACCTTTGTTTTGCAGCAATCATGTCTCACGATAGTTGTAAGAGCATTGCCGACGATAATACAAAATTGGCTGATCCGAAAGTGTTTATGGAGGCCATGATAGTGAGATGAGGCGTGTGATGAAGATGGAGATGGAGCAGGTTCACGAACGGATAGATCAGATGGAGAATAGGCGTGAGGAGCAACCACAAAACGGTCATAATTTGCGTAGAAGGGAAAGAGTTCCACCGAGGGAGGAGGATGAAGAGCGTTATGGGTCTGGTTTTGATGAAGAAGAAGATCGGGATTCCATTGTTAACAATAAGGGACCTGGAGGAAGATTTAGAAAAGCTAGGAATCGCGAAGATAACAACTTGGGCAGTATTAAGATGAAGATTCCGTTCTTTCAAGGTAGATCTGATCCTGAGGCATATCTTGAGTAGGAGAAGAAGATGAAGTTCATGTTTGATTGCCACAACTACTTAGAGACAAAGAAGGTACAATTAGCCGTGATTGAATTTTCTGAATATGCTATTACTTGGTGGGATCAGCTTGTGATAAACAGGAGCCGGAATAGGGAACGCCCAATAGACACATGGGAGGAGATGAAAGTAGTGATGAGAAAGCGGTTCGTTCCAAGTTACTACTACCGAGAGTTGTACAAAAAGCTACAANAGTTGTAAGAGCATTGCCGACGATAATACAAAATTGGCTGATCCGAAAGTGTTTATGGAGGCCATGATAGTGAGATGAGGCGTGTGATGAAGATGGAGATGGAGCAGGTTCACGAACGGATAGATCAGATGGAGAATAGGCGTGAGGAGCAACCACAAAACGGTCATAATTTGCGTAGAAGGGAAAGAGTTCCACCGAGGGAGGAGGATGAAGAGCGTTATGGGTCTGGTTTTGATGAAGAAGAAGATCGGGATTTCATTGTTAACAATAAGGGACCTGGAGGAAGATTTAGAAAAGCTAGGAATCGCGAAGATAACAACTTGGGCAGTATTAAGATGAAGATTCCGTCCTTTCAAGGTAGATCTGATCCTGAGGCATATCTTGAGTAGGAGAAGAAGATGAAGTTCATGTTTGATTGCCACAACTACTTAGAGACAAAGAAGGTAAAATTAGCCGTGATTGAATTTTCTGAATATGCTATTACTTGGTGGGATCAGCTTGTGATAAACAGGAGGCAGAATAGGGAACACCCAATAGACACATGGGAGGAGATGAAAGTAGTGATGAGAAAGCGGTTCGTTCCAAGTTACTACTACCGAGAGTTGTACAAAAAGCTACAAGATTTTAAACAAGGGAGTCGAAGCGTAGAGGATTACTACAAGGAGATGGAGATTGCTATGATCTGCGTTAATGTAGAGGAGGATCGGGAGGCTATAATGGCTAGATTTTTGCTTGGCTTAAACCAGGAGATCCATGATAAGGTAGAGATGCAGCATTATGTGGAATTGGAAGATATGGTGCATATGGCTATCAAAGGGGAACAACAACTCAAGAGAGGGAGTGGGACACGTGCAGGCCATAACTCTAGTTCAACCTCTTGGAAATCGAGTCATGCCAGGCCGCTGGACAAGTCATAAACACCCAAACCCGAGCCCAAGTCCGCGACCACCAGCCACGTTCCTCAAGGTAAAAGCGAAGCCTCTACCTCTAAGAATCGTGATATTAAATGTTTTAGATATCAAGGTAGGGGCCACATAGCAAGTCAATGTCCAAACAAGCAAGTCATGGTGCTGCAAGCCAATGGTGAAATTGTGACCGATGATGAAGATTCCGACACCGACGACATGCTGCCATTGGAGGATGTTTTCGAGGAAAAGTATTTAGCCCCTAACGCATTGACATTGGTGGCGAGGAGAGCATTGAGCTTGCAAGCAAAAGGAGTTGATGAAGTATAGCGGGAGAACATCTTTCACACTAGGTGCTACGTTAAAGACAAGGTATGTAGTGTGATTATTGATGGTGGTAGTTGTACTAATGTTACAAGCACAATTATGGTGGGAAAATTGGGATTGCCATAGTAAAGCACCCTAGACCATACAAGTTGCAATGGCTAAATGATAGTGGAGAGATAAGGGTGAACAAGCAAGTGTTAGTTGCATTTCGAATCGGTAAATACGAAGATGAAGTGTTGTGTGATGTAGTACCGATGCAAGCGGGACACTTATTGCTAGGGTGTCCGTGGCAGTTCGATAGACAAGTGAAGCATGATGGCTTTACGAACAAGTACTCTTTTGTACTTAATTAATGATCAATCACTCTTGTACCATTGATACCGCAGCAAGTATACGAGGATCAAGTAAGATTACAAAAGGAGAGTGATCAAAAGAAAGAAAGTGAGCAAAAGAAAAAGAGTGAAAATCAGAGAGAGGCCAAGAAAAATGAGAGAGAAAAAGAAAGTCAAAGTTCGGCCCTTGAGAGAAAATCAGAGAGAACAAAAGAATTTCTATGCAAAAGTGAGTGAGATCAAGCGAGCAATGTTTCCAAATCAGCCGATGATTGTACTTTTGTACAAACAGACACTTTTAAATACTCACGAACTTGACCTTGCTTTGCCTAGTTCTATTGTTTCTCTTTTGTAGGAGTACGAGGATGTCTTCCCCGAGGAAACACCACATGGGTTACCTTCAATCCGAGGGATTGAACATCAAATTGATTTTGTTTCCAGTGCAACCATTCCAAACCGACCAGCTTATAGGAGCAATCTCGAGGAGACAAAGGAGCTTCAACGGCAAGTAAGTGAATTGTTGGAGAAAGGGCACGTGAGAGAGAGCATGAGCCCTGTGCGGTTCCGGTCTTACTTGTACCTAAGAAGGATGAGACGTGGAGAATGTGCGTTGATTGCCGAGCCATCAACCACATAACGGTAAAGTATTGTCATCCTATTCCACGCTTAGATGATATGTTAGATGAGCTGTATGGTTTTTGCATATTTTCTAAGATTGATTTAAAAAATGGTTATTATTAAATTAGGATAAAAGAAGGAGATGAATGGAAAACCGCCTTTAAAACAAAATATGGTTTGTATGAATGGTTAGTTATGCCTTTTGGTTTGACTAATGCTCCGAGCATCTTTATGAGACTTATGAACCATGTTTTACGTGCATTTATAGGCAGATTTGTTATTGTCTATTTTAATGATATACTCATTTATAGCAAAAACATAGACGATCATGTAATACATTTGAAATCTGTTTTAGATGTGCTAAGGAAAGAAAGGTTGTTTGCTAATTTAAAGAAGTGCACTTTTTACACCGATAAGCTTGTATTTTTGGGATTTGTTGTTAGTGCACAAGGTATACAAGTTGATGAAAAGAAGGTACTTGCAATCCAAGATGGCCGAACCCCACAAGTGTAGGTAATGTTCATAGTTTTCATGGACTTGCTAGTTTCTACCGGCGATTCGTGAAGGACTTCAGTAGCTTAGCCGCACCGCTTACCGAAGTGATCAAGAAGAGCGTTGGATTTCGGTGGGGAGAAGAACAAGAGAAGGCATTTCAATTAATCAAAGAGAAGCTGACTAACACACCTTTGTTGTCTTTACCTAACTTTTCTAAAACGTTTGAAATTAAATGTGATGCTTCAGGTATTGGTATAGGCGCCATTCTTATGCAAGAAGGACGACCAATTGCTTACTTCAGCGGGGCAGCCTTAAACTACCCAACTTATGACAAGGAGTTGTATGCATTAGTTCGGGCTTTAGAGACGTGGCAGCACTACCTATGGCCTAAGGAGTTCGTGATTCACACCGATCATGAATCCTTGAAACACTTGAANGTTAGTGCACAAGGTATACAAGTTGATGAAAAGAAGGTACTTGCAATCCAAGATTGGCCGAACCCCACAAGTGTAGGTAATGTTCATAGTTTTCATGGACTTGCTAGTTTCTACCGGCGATTCGTGAAGGACTTCAGTAGCTTAGCCGCACCGCTTACCGAAGTGATCAAGAAGAGCGTTGGATTTCGGTGGGGAGAAGAACAAGAGAAGGCATTTCAATTAATCAAAGAGAAGCTGACTAACACACCTTTGTTGTCTTTACCTAACTTTTTTAAAACGTTTGAAATTGAATGTAATGCTTCAGGTATTGGTATAGGTGCCATTCTTATGCAAGAAGGACGACCAATTGCTTACTTCAGCGAGAAACTCAGCGGGGCAGCCTTAAACTACCCAACTTATGACAAGGAGTTGTATGCATTAGTTCGGGCTTTAGAGACGTGGCAGCACTACCTATGGCCTAAGGAGTTCGTGATTCACACCAATCATGAATCCTTGAAACACTTGAA
>FXXK01001434.1:2377-55391 GCA_900184695.1 Betula pendula | reverse complement strand
GGGCCAACACAAGCTAAACAAAAGGCATGCACGATGGGTGGAGTTCATAGAGACGTTTCCATACGTCATTCGGTACAAGCAAGGTAAGGAGAATGTAGTCGCCGATGCACTTTCTCGCAGGTATGCCTTACTCTCCACACTTGATGCAAAATTGCTTGGTTTTGAACACATTAAAGAATTATATGCTGAAGACCACAAATTTTGTGAGAAATATCGAGCTTGTGAGAAAATCGCCTCTGGTAAGTTCTTTAGGCTTGATGGATTCCTATTTCGAGAAAATAAGCTATACGTGCCTAATTGTTCTATGAGGGAGTTGTTAGTGCAGGAATCACATGGTGGGGGATTAATGGGACATTTTAGAGTTGCAAAGACTTTAGCTATTTTGCAGGAACACTTCTATTGGCCTCACATGAAACGAGATGTCGAACGGATTTGTGGTAGATGTGTCACATGTAGGCAAGCTAAATCCAAAGTGCAACCTAACGGTTTGTATACTCCTTTACCAATTCCTAGTGAGCCTTGGATTGATATTTCAATGGATTTTGTGTTAGGATTCCCTAGGACTAAACATGGAAGAGATTCAATTTTTGTGGTCGTGGATAGATTTTCTAAAATGGCACATTTTATTCCATGTCACAAAACGGATGATGCTTCGCATGTTGTTGATTTGTTCTTTAGAGAGATTGTGAGATTACATGGCATGCCTAGGACAATTGTTTCAGATAGAGATGCTAAGTTCTTGAGTTATTTTTGGAAGACTTTGTGGTGTAAGTTAGGTACTAAGCTATTGTTTTCCATTACTTGTCATCTACAAACTGATGGTCAAACTGAAGTAGTAAATAGGACTTTGTCTACTCTATTGAGGGCAATCATTAGAAAGAACATCAAAACATGGGAAGAATGTTTACCACATATTGAGTTTGCATATAATAGAGCTGTTCATTCTGCTACCAAATTTTTGCCATTTGAAATTGTGTATGGGTTTAATCCTTTAACTCCATTAGATTTATCTCCTATACTTTTGACGGAGCATGTTAATTTAGATGGCAAAAAGAAAACTGACTTTGTGAAGCAAATTCATGAGAAAGCAAGACTCAACATTGAGCGAAGAACAGAGCAATATGCCATACAAGCCAACAAGGGACGTCGCAAACTGGTTTTTGAACCCGGAGATTGGGTTTGGCTGCATATGAGAAAAGAGAGATTCCCGGCGAAAAGACGTTCCAAATTGCTCCCAAGAGGAGATGGTCCTTTCCAAGTCCTCGAGCGTATCAATGACAATGCTTACAAGCTAGATTTACCGGGTGAGTACAATGTAAGTGCCACTTTTAATGTTACTGATTTGAATCATTTTAATGTAGGTGATGATTTGAGGGAAAATCCTTTTTAAGAGGAGGGGAATGATGGAGATCAAGGCACCGCTTCGAAAGATCTTGTTTAAGTACCAGTTAGGCCAGTTACGAGAGCACGAGCAAAGAAGTTCAATGATGTACTCAACGGACTCATCCAAGAGTTATGGGCTCAAGCAAATTTGTGGAGGCCTATTGAGCATGATCCATTTGGGCAACAAAGAATTGTCACCTTGATTCAAGTTCTAGAAGGATCCAGTCAAGGCTAAGAATTGACAAGAAATATTTTGGGTTTATTCTAGAAGGATTGGATTGCATGGCTATTCTAGGCGCCACTTCTTTTCCTTTTTAGCGTCTCTTTTTAGGCAAATATGAATTTATTTTAGCTTTGATTAGGAGGGTGGGCGTCCAGCCTTTATTGCCTTATATGTCTTGTGTGTTTTAGGAAGGTAATGATTTTTTTCCTTACCCATTTTCGGCTTTAATTAGGTTTTATATGTTAGGGATTTTTCCTTATAATGTTCAGCCCTTTAAATAGGAGCATAAGCAATGGAAAACGTAAACATTGATTATTCATAAAACTTGTGAGGTTTATTTTCTTTGGTTCTTTAAAGAACTACTCGAACTTATCGAGATTTCTCGTGGCATTCCTCTCGACTTATCAAACGGAGTTTTCACCACCGATTGTGGCGTCTTCCTTATACCAAGGTTCTTGTTTGTCATAAACAACGGGTTAAGGTCTTCTATTCGAATCTGTCCATAGAACGATCTTGGGTTCCCTTTCGTTGTTGGGTCTCGTTATCCTTGACAGGGTTCACATCAATTTTGAAATGGAAATTAATCATTTTATGATTAAAATTTTATTTTATAGATCTAGTGATATAAATGATGTTAAGTGCTAAATATATTGTCATATCATTTAAAAAATTTTTAATGACGTAACATCATATACACCGGCAGTGAATTCCGACAAATTCAGGCGGCAGATTCAAAAGAAAAAAAATATTATGAGGTTTTTTGAAAAATAGAGTCTATTATTTAATTTAAAAATTAATCATTCTCGTGGGACCATGTCAAGGCTAAAAATCTTACCAAATTATGCAATAGCTATTCAGTTCCATAAGTTTTATCCTTGTACTAAATGTTTCCCAATAAAAATTAACAATCAAGAAAGCAAACCCCCCCAAAAAAAAACGTCCCTTTGTAATAATTCATGTCCAGGATTACGTCCTAAATCATTAGATGGAAATTCGAAAATAAAGAGAAAAACAAAATATATTGTTTTTGTATAAACAAATAGTTTGAGAGTAACCATCATTTTGAGAGGTTGAGAGGTGCTGAAATTGGCAATTATGCAATTTTCTCTACAAATGGCTATGCTTAATATCTCGTCTGAGTTCTCCCCATATAGAATAGAAAATAAACTGATACATAGTGGCTGTGAATAGTAACTGTCTAATACTATCCCGAAAATTTTAGATCTTGTCTGATTCTTCTTTTTTGCAGACGCTGTTTGTCTAATACCCTTTCACAAATTTTGAAATTCTTGTCTGATTCTTCTGAAAGTATTATGTCTTCTTATGCTAAATAGTAGAATCATGGTATATTGATTATATTCACCATCTTTATACCAAATGTATATTCATTTTGACACCAAGAAGTAAAATGATTTTTATAAACCTAGAATTAGAAAAATTAAAAATTCATTTGTAATGCAATACGAGAAAGTCTTTCATTAGCATTCTTTTTTTTTCATACTCACAATATCTAATAAATGGGGACTCTTATTGATAGCTTCTTTCAATGTAAAAAATATCCGAACAAGGAAATGGGATGATCCTCAGACTTATTGAGGCAGTACAAGAATTTCAATATTTAAATAGAAACTTTAAAAGTATTAGGTTTATTTGATCTCATCAATTGTCAGAATTGTAATTATTTTTTAGAAAAATTATGAATTTTTCTACGACAGTATTCGAGATCTAATAAAAAAAAAGTTATAGCAACTTGCCAAATGAAAGCTAAGAGAAAAAAAAATTAAAAAAAAATAGCGAAGATATCACTTGCATAATGTCTATTCTCGGGTTGGAAAAAGCGTAAGCCTCAAGCAATTTGGCGAAGAAAAGTATTTGACTAAAGAACAAAATTAGAATAGATACATATCAAACTAAAATTATTGAGCATAATAAACATTTTCTTCTTTGTTTTGTTCTTGAAGATAATTGCATTTATTTTGATTGAGTTATTAACAACTGATAACATAATGTTAGCTTTTTAAAGTTGAAGTCATATAAAAAAGGAGTGGAAACTTTTCTTTGATTTGAACTAACCTAATGAAAAATTCTCAAAATAATTGAATCATATGCAAAGATCAAAAAATTTCCTTTAAATGCTATATCTGATCAATAAAAAAGAAGAAATTATACTGTTCATCTAATCAAATTCATAGTTCTGAGGAGCCTTATTGACACGAAAATAGGCTAAAACATCTTACACTAAGAAGAAAAGAGAAATCCTATATGTACTTTCAAGTGTTAATTATATTTAATGATAATTTTCACTGTCACATTAAAAATTAAGCACTTGAAAATATACGTAGACTTCATCCGCCCTCTGCATATGCTCCCAGCATAACAAGGTTGGACACTCAAACCAATCAAAATATGATTTCTAGTTCACTATTCTTCTGATAAGCACATCTATTTCATCCTCTCAGTTCAGAACACTTGGAACATTCTTATTCGACTCCCTATTTTTTTTTCAAAATAGAGAGTAAAATCAGTTGTCCTTACTTTAGAGAGCCACTTTTTCTAAACACTTACATCCGGCTCTCTAAACTAGAGATCCACNCCACAAATTCTGAAATTCTTGTCTGATTCTTCTGAAAGTATTATGTCTTCTTATGCTAAATAGTAGAATCATGATATATTGATTATATTCACCATCTTTATACCAAATGTATATTCATTTTGACACCAAGAAGTAAAATGATTTTTATAAACCTAGAATTAGAAAAATTAAAAATTCATTTGTAATGCAATACGAGAAAGTCTTTCATTAGCATTCTTTTTTTTTTTCATACTCACAATATCTAATAAATGGGGACTCTTATTGATAGCTTCTTTCAATGTAAAAAATATCCGAACAAGGAAATGGGATGATCCTCAGACTTATTGAGGCAGTACAAGAATTTCAATATTTAAATAGAAATTTTAAAACTATTAGGTTTATTTGATCTCATCAATTGTTAGAATTGTAATTATTTTTTAGAAAAATAATGAATTTTTCTACGACAGTATTCGAGATCTAATAAAAAAAAAAGTTATAGCAACTTGCCAAATGAAAGCTAAGAGAAAAAAAAATTAAAAAAAAATAGCGAAGATATCACTTGCATAATGTCTATTCTCGGGTTGGAAAAAGCGTAAGCCTCAAGCAATTTGGCGAAGAAAAGTATTTGACTAAAGAACAAAATTAGAATAGATACATATCAAACTAAAATTATTGAGCATAATAAACATTTTCTTCTTTGTTTTGTTCTTGAAGATAATTGCATTTATTTTGATTGAGTTATTAATAACTGATAACATAATGTTAGCTTTTTAAAGTTGAAGTCATATAAAAATAGGAGTGGAAACTTTTCTTTGATTTGAACTAACCTAATGAAAAATTCTCAAAATAATTGAATTATATGCAAAGATCAAAAAATTTCCTTTAATGCTATATCTGATCAATAAAAAAGAAGAAATTATACTGTTTATCTAATCAAATTCATAGTTCTGAGGAGCCTTATTGACACAAAAATAGGCTAAAACATCTTATACTAAGAAGAAAAGAGAAATACAATATATAATTTCAAGTGCTAATTATTCACTGTCACATTAAAAATTAAGCACTTGAAAATATACGTAGCATTTTTCAAAAGAAAATCTTAACGGAGACTCCATCTGCCCTCTGCATATGCTCCCGGCATAACAAGGTTGGACACTCAAACCAATCAAAATATGATTTCTAGTTCACTATTCTTATGATAAGCACATCTATTTCATCCTCTCAGTTCAGAACACTTTGAGCATTCTTATTCGGCTCCTTATTTTTATCTTCAAAATAAAGAGTAAAATCAGTTTTTCTTACTTTAGAGAGCTACTTTTTCTAAACACTTACATCCGGCTCCCTAAACTAGAGATCCACTTTAATTTTTTCATTTAAATATTAATATTTTAAGAATTTTTTTATTCTTTTTCCAATAAATAAAATTGGAAAGATCAAAAAGTAGAAAAAAGAAATTAATATTTTATCATAAAAAAGAAGAATAGAGAGTAAAATGGCTACCTAGCCATTCCATGGTCCCTACTTTTTTCATCAAAGTAGGAAGTCGGATGAGAGTAATAAAATGGTCAAAAATATATTTTGGCTCTTTTAAAATAGGAAAATTCTTACAATAAAGAGCCGGATGAGAAAATGCACATAGCCCCAACAGGCTTATAGTAAGACCGCCTGTAGCCATGAAAGCCTCCATAGTTTAATGTCCCTAAACCACCAGTTTTATACTCTAAATATCATTACTCACAGACTCACATTGGTACGAAGAACTTGATTCTGAACTGACTCTTGCAACTCTCAATTTCATTGCACCATTAAAGACAAACATTGGGACTAAAAATCACCATTCACAGACATTATCCCAAGAACATGCATCCACAATAAATCTTTAAATCAAAATTGCTCTCAGATAACTATGACCAAGTGACTTACACAAAGAAACTACATTCAAGCCAGTGGGTATAAGTTATGTCACAACTGACCCGCACCTGTATTCCCCAAGCAAAAAGCAAAAAAGATGTCAATGTCAGTGGATATGAGTAATGAAATCATGACTCCAAATACTCCCTGATGCGAGAAGCAAGTCTTTGTACAGACTGATCATCAAAGGAATTATCCATCTCCTTAATATTTGACACAAAATCCATGGCTTCTTTATAGTTTCTGGCTTTACAATAACCATCCACCACTATCTTGTAGGTCAGCTCATTCGGTCTGCAGTTGTTCTGAATCATATAACCAATCACTTCATCTACTTCTACAAACATTCCCTGCCCAGCATAGCCTGCCACGAAAGTGTTGTAGGTAAAAATGCATGGCCGAATCCCTCTAGCTGTCATCTCTGAGAGAATTCTTAGAGACTCCTGCATTAGCCCTTGCTTGCAAAATCCTTTGATGACAGTGTTATAAGACACAAGGTCTGGTTTCCCACCAGATTTTTGTAGCCCCTTAAGGACTTCTTCTGCTTTCCAACACTCTCCCCCTCTGGCATACATGTCCATCAAGCTATTGTAGGTTACGAGATCAGGTTGCAGCCCACACTCACGAATCAAGTGCAGCATCTCATGGGCCCTGTCATACATTTTGTTTTTGGAAAAAAGGGAAAGCATACAGTTAAACAAAACCAAATCAGGGTTGTATCCATTCTTCCGTAGTGCCAGAAATGCCCTCTCCATTCCCATTACTGCTCTACACTTGAAGTTTGCAAGAATGAGGGTTCTCAAAAGCATCCAGCTAGGATAAATATGACCATCATAAATTTCTTTCTCAATCTTCTCTATCCCCTCGACATTTCCTCCCTTTGCATAACAATGAAGCATCAGTGAGTATGAAGTTTGATTCGGCTTGAAACCCTTATTCCTCATGTCTAGAATGACAGATTCTGCAGCTGTATAATCACCTAGCCGGGCCAGAGCATTTAGAAAAGCGTTATAAGTTGTAACACAAGGAGTAAACCCTGCTTTAATCATCTCCTCAGACATTTTAACAGCATCAATTTGAGACCCACACCGGCCGTATGCACTAATCAAAGTATTAAATGTGTCTCTATCCGGCTCAAAACCACAATTCTTCATTTCCCGTAAGATGTGGTTGAGATACTGGTGTTTACCCTTATCACCACACATGGCAAGCATTGTGTTCCATGTAATACGGTTTGGGGCACAACCATTTAATTTCATATCACAGACTATCTTTATCATCTCCTCTGACATTGATTTTTTCCCTAGCATCCCGAGAACAGCATTGTATGTACATATATTAGGAACACAACCCAATTCCTTCATCTGGTTGAACAACATTAAGGCCTTGTCTTCCTTTCCTGATCTGCCATAGGCATTTATCACAGTTGTATATGTAACAGCATTTGGCATTACTCCTTTGCGGGTCATTGTATCTATGACAGCCGCCCCTTCTTCATAGAATCCTGCTCTCACATAAGCTGTTACAAGCTCATTGTAAGTAACAGAGTCGGGTGGGCAATTATTATCCTCCATTTCTTTCAATATGCTCAAGGCCTCTGTGTATATCCCTGCTTTCCCAAACACTTGTAGCAAAGAATTATAAGTAACAGTTCCAGGCACATAGCCCCGTGACTTCAATCCAGCAAAGAACACTTTCGCTTCATTTAAAAGACCCTCTCTCCCACATGCAGATATCACAGTACTGCAAGTAAACTCATCAAACTCCAGTCCTTCCCCTCTCATCTCATCCAAGAGACCTAAAATTTTATTCCAAGAACGACCCATCTTCCCATAAACATCAAGCATGACATTGTAAGTAACCAAAGTCGGGGAGATACCACTTTCCTTCATTTTCTCAAACAAATTGATGGCTTTTCTATACTTTCCAGCGCGAGAATATGCATGAAGAATAGTGGTGTAGGCTCGGACGTCGAGCGAGTATTCGTCAACGGGAATTACATCAAACAGCTTCGATGCAGTCAAATGCTGTGACTCTCTCCCAAGGATCCTAACCATTACTTCGATAGCCTGACTGTCTAGTTTCACATTTTCAGAGCTTATGTTCAACACAACCCACTCAAACAACAAAAGAGCTCTTTCCCAATTGCCTGAAAGGTCTAATGCTTTCAAGAGACTGATCAAATCAACTTCAAGCAAGTCAAACTTGACAGAATCAAAGAATGCATTCAAACTAGTCAAGGGCTGTTCTAAAATTGAATTCAACATCAACTTACCCTTTATTGACAAGAACTCCAGAGACCCATCTCCTGGTTGAAACTCTTCTCTTTTGTTCTCAAACGATGGCGCTGAAACTGAATTGGGTTTCTTGGGACAGGCTTGTTGGTGGTCTAGCTGAGTCGAATCAACAGAAGTGTGCAGGGAAGGCAAGTGGCCATTACTGCGCTGAGGTGGGTGTCTGGGTTCGAGCTTGTGGGTGGTGTTGGGAGGTGAAGAAAGGTGCAGCAGGTGTTGGAGGAGAGCGTCTAAAGGGAACGAGGAAGAAGATGGGGATTGAGGAGGCGGTGGCAGAGTTGTTGAAGTGAATTTCAAAGGTCGGTTTGGTTGGGTAGGTCGGTTTGTTGGGATGGGAAGAACTGGCCTGGTCGGAAAGAGGGCACCTTCCATATCAGAGAGAGAGAGAGAGATGGGTTGTGGATTTAGGGGAGATTAGAGATGGTGCAGATTGAGGGGTGAAAAAGAGAGACAAATTGTTTGGATGGCAGAGGATGTTGATGACAGCATCTCTATGGGATGTAGTATGATTGGTCTCTACTTGCGCTCGGTCGCAGATTGGTTTTTGCACACAGACACTCTCGCCCCCTCAAATTTAGGGTAAGACAATTTTTGGAACGTCTTAAAAATTCGACACGATATCAATAAAATTTAAGAGTTAAAATTAAAAAGTTTGATCTGTATAATTAAATAGGTTGAATAAGAATTGACATATATAATTTTATATTATTTATTGATACGATTCGAACCTGACACGCAAACATAAATTACTATCTTATTCAAAATCTTCCAGTTTTCAAAGCCTAGTTGGTCACCGTTTCAAAAAAAATTATAATAAATAATAATAATAATAATAAAATATATATCCATTTTAAACAAACACTCAATTTACAATATTTTTCCAAACCAAAGATAGTGCCATATCACTTTAAACTATCAAAAATTTGCAATATACCCATATTTCGTAAAAACAAAAATGACAAAATGACTATAAAATTTTGACAAAAATATCTCTATAAATTTGAAAAAAAAAAAAAAATTCTAAAAGAACCTAGAAACTTAAAAAAAAAAAAAAAAAAAAAGAAGAAAAGAGTATGTTACTGGCGGTGACAGAGCCACCCTCTTCTGTCATATTGGGTGGATTGGGACATGGTCTGAAATGCCTAAACCAATTCGGTTTCCAAAATTCCTCAATTCGATGCCCTTTGTGCCACCTTATACTCCTCGCGGGAGATCTTCCCATCTTTGTTAGTGTCAAATTTATCAAACACCCATATCATCTTTTCTAGTAATTCTATTCATTACCCTCTACATTCCTCTATTTCCTTAGAGCTTATGTAGTGTGGTCTCTTTAACCAAAAAACCAATCTCCATATATCAAATTCTATAAAAAATTACTCCACATAAACTTTAGAAAATAGGGTTAATGTATAGCATTACTCCATCTCCTCCACGGTTGGCTGACAAGACGTTGACGATCCAAGGTCATTGTCTTTGCTTGGAGATGTTCGACTGGGCTGGTTTAACGAGGACTTCGTGGAAGTCCAAACTGGAAAAAATGGAGAAAACTCATGTTCGACATTTTGTAAATGGTGCTGCGGTGCAAGCCAAAGTCACACAAAAGTAAGCGAGAAAAACTCATGCCTACAAGCCACCTCTTCTTCTTTTTCAAAATATATGACACTTATGACTCGAAATGACTATTTTAATGAATAATTTTTATTAAAAATAAAATAAGTAAAATAAATGAACTTTAAAATAATTATTTTGATAGTCATGAAGAAATAATTATTTCTTCAATTGAGGGAATAATCATTCCTTTTAAATTTAAGAGAAATGACTATTATCTCATAGCGATTATAAGACTAATTCATTCTACTTATTACATTATTAATAAAAACTATTCCTTAAAATAGTCATTTCGCATATCAAACATAATCATAGTATTTAGTTTTTTTTTTTTTTTTCAAAAAATTTAGGATTCTATTTTTATTTTTATTAAGGATATTTTTATTTTGTAATTAGAGGGAAACATTAATGCAATATTTAGTTTAAATGAAACATTGCAAATTGGGGGGTATAGATACTTGTTCTTAAAAAAAATAAATAAATAAAAAATGTAAGAAAAAATGTGTATGGGCGCATCTAAATAAAAGGATTTGATTTTTCAAGTTTATGCACCAAAATTAAATTTTGCTTAAAAGAAAGTGATCATCATTTAGTCAAAAACAAGTTTTTACTCCTTTACCTTTGTTGGGAATTGGGCCGACACTAGAAAGTGTCTCATAGCTCCATTCAGAACAAAGCCTAGAAGAGGCCGAATACGTTCAGCAAGGCCTATTAGCAGGTCCGAGAAGCTTGCATAAACGAGTCCGTGTATTTATTACATGGAATCAACCTCGCCTGTAGATCGAACTAGAATGAACCTCTACTTACATATGAGATCATGTATCTTGGAGGATCATGTATCCCTCGTATGCGCAAAATGAGGGTGGCTGAAATTGTCTCGGGCTTTCGGGTGGCTCTTTTTTTATCTGAAATTGAGAATGTTTGTGTTGGCTAAAATTTTCAACAATCACATTGAGTTTTGATGCCATATAAAATTTCTTTGGTAGTTGTTAGTATTTTTGAACTTGAACTAATTCTTTTTGCTAAGGTTAAAAAAATTTACTATTTTTTTTTTTAGTCATCATTTATTTGTTTTATTTTGAGTTGCTTAAATTGATAAGTAATAGGAATAAACTCGTTGGGGTATGATAATTGCTTTAATGTGCGCATTTTTTAAGGAAAAATTTCAAATAGTTTCTTTGAACTTTCAGTCTGTTTAATATGCCCCCAGTCTTTAAATCCTAACGGATGAGTACCAAAATTCTCAAAATACCCATTATTTTTTATCTAAAAAAAAAATTACAAGGATTTAAGCGTTGGTTACGATTTAACAGAACTTGCAAAACTATTAGCTCCTGAATCTTTGAGATTTTTTTATAATTTTTTTTTAAAGAAAAATATCATGATATTTTGAAAATTTTGATAGAATTTAACAAAAAATACTAATAGATTGAGGAAATAATAGACATTAAAAGTTCATAGTACCAAAATGAGTTTTTAAATATTAGGGGCATATTAAAAAGGCTGAGTTTAAGGAGCTATATGATGTTTCCCTTATTAATTAAAGTAAATATTATCATAACTTATTTTGGCCTAACTCTTGCATTTTATATTTAATTTCGAAGTATTATTCAACCATTAATTTTGAGCTAAGAAACAGAAAGAAAAAAAAAAAAGAAAAAGAAAAAGAAAAAGAAACAAAGCTACACACATCAGCGTGAAAAGAGGCTGCAACACGAAACGCCTGCGGAAAAATTAAAAACATAGGGAAGACAGCTCCACTCAAACTTTTTCTTTTTTTTTTTTTTTTTTTCTAAGCAAGCTCCACTCAAACTTGAATGGGTGTGTGCAAGATCTTTATATAAAATAAAAAAAAAAATTCAAAAAAAAAATTCAAAAAATCAAAATCTGTACCCAGTTCACGTGATCACGAAAACGTGAAGTGGTCCTTTGAGATGCCAGATTTGAGAGGGACGGCCGAAGGCTGGTAAATGCGAAGGACGGAAGAAGACAAAACGAAAAAACAAAAGATGCGAATGCGCTTAAACACGAAAAATGAAAGGTAGGATTCTTTCCGAGAAAACTTTTGTTAAATTATCTCTTATTTCAGGCACTTTTTTAAAATCTTGGGATCACACGTTTAAAAATTTTGCAATCTCATTTATCTATTAAGATTTTTTTGTTAAATTTTAATAGAGGAAGTTGAAATATCCAAAATACTTCTATTATTACAAAAAAAAATAATTGCAATATTGACTGGTCTGTTGACCCAAGGCCAGGGTGGCTTCTATGTTTTTTCTTTTTTTTTTTTCTTTAATTTTTAATTATTTAGTTGGGGTAATTTTATAGTTTTAAAAGTTTTATAGGGTACGAGGGACATTTTACCCATATATTGTTTCATTTAACCTTAAATTCTAATGGTAAGATCGACTTTGTAAAATTTTCATACATGACGGTCTAATTTTGCAAATTTTTAAACGTCAGAGGGTATGATTCCATAACCTTTGAGGGGTAAGTGAATTTTCTTTTTTTAATTTAACACAAAAAGAAAAAAAAAAAAAAAAAAAAGGAAGAAGAAGAAAGAAGACAAGCTCTGCAGAAAACAAAAAGAGAAATACTATATTTTCTCTCCGGGTCTTTCTCTCATCTTTTTATTATTTAAAATTACAATTGAATTTGTAGATCTCATGTGGGTCTATACATAGGATCCATAGATCCAATAATAATTTTAAAAATTAAAAAAATAAGAGAATGACTGAGAAAGGATGTGTAGCAAATCATAAAAGATGAATAAACAACTTTTTTTTTTTTTTTTTTTTTAATGTTGGAAAACTCTTTTAAGGTATAACCATTTTGTATATCTACTCATATTAGGCAAATTTTAAATTTATGCAAAGCATCCACTCCACACGAATTGGTAAGACTCATGCTTCATAGAAGGGTTGGCTCCGTGAAATTGTGTACACGAATTTAAACTTTAGACATGATGGTATGTCACCAAAACCAAAAATAGGTATATCTCCAAAACCAAAATTGTTACCGCTTTAGCCTACCCTTGAAGTTAATTGGGAAGAAACAACTTTAGTTCTTTCTGAAAAAATAGGTGCAGAAAGGAAAAGAAACAAAAAAAAAAAAAAAAAACGGACAGCAGAAGCGTGAGATCCTGAACCTGCAGAATGGAAATCCATATGGAGAGTCTGAGTTGAAGGCTTAAAGAAAGAATTTGTCTTGTTTGAGTGCAGTGCAATGACGTGAAAGTGAAGGGAGGAAAAAGAGACAAGTTTTGGCAGCACAAAGAGTTTGTGCTTTTTTATAAAGAACTGAGTGAAGTGCAGAAAAGGACAGCGTCGACCCTTTGTGAAGGGAAGACGAGAGCGCTGCGGCTTACATCAGATGCATATTTTTTTTTTTTTTTTTTTAATGATTTTTGTTTTTATCAAATGCTTGCTTTGTTTATTTTGTTATAGAATATAATGAATGCTTAATCTCTCTTATAACATATCATTTAAATTAAAATTTCAACCGAAACATGTTCAATTTATATGCTCTTTAGGTAATTAGTGAATGTTCTTTATAGATTTTGATAGCTTTGGAATGGTTTTTGCTTTGAAAAAAATTACATGTTAATAAGAATTTATGATTGATTATGATTTTTGTTTATATCAAATACTTAATTAGTTTGTTTGATTTGGTATGATTCGAAAATATGTTAAATGCATAATTTATCTTGTGACGTGTTATTGGATTCAAAGTATTAACCAACCCATGCTCAATTTATTAGTGCTTCCTTGTTTGTATCTCTCGATTATGAAAGTTGATTCTCTAACCTAGTTGAGTTAAAATTATCTCAAGAACATGTAAAAGAATGCTAGGTAGATCCTTGAAAATCTAGTGTTTTTTCCATTAATTTTTCTTCAACTCTATTTTAATTAATTTAATTTTACTTTACATTTCACTCATTGCACCACTTCTTAGTGGAAAAAAAATATCCTAGTCATTTTATTTTTCTACCCGATAATATAAATTTTCTTTAATGTCTACCATTTCCTGAGGATCGACCTTGGTCTCATTGAGAATTTATTGTTTTCGATAGCTTGCACTTATGTTTGCAATCTTATTTATGTAACATTTAGCAACGCGTCCTAACGAGCTCAACAATTCAAGACAATACTGAAGATTCGAGAGCCTACTCGACAAATTCGTCAGCTTGGCATCCTAACAAGGTCACTTGAAGAAGACATATAAAGGCTACCCGAGGCACGCGTCAGCAATCTTGTCAGATGGGTGTCTTGTAAATTGTCAACTCCAGAGTGTTGGGAATATATGTATAAAACACAACGGAAGAATCCTAGGAAAAGCATCAAGGGAACATGGCATTTAATCTTGCATAACCAAAAAAAAAAAAACAAGAGAAGCATACTCACATATAATTCAGCAACTACAAAAGCAAGGGGCTGATGTGATTCTCTTCACCAACTCACACCACATGTGTATTTAGGGTACGTTTGGTATGCGGAATGACTATTCTATTAAGAAAAATGAATAACATTTATTAATAATAAAGAAGTAGAATAAAATAGTTTTGGTGTTAAAGTATACATATACTTTAATACTTGAAATAGTCATTCTCATAGCATGAAGGAATGATTATTCTTTAAATTAAGGAAATTGAGAGAAATAGCTATTCACTCAATTTAAGGAATAGTCATTCCCCCATAGCCATAAAAATAATTTTTCTAAGGTTAATCCATTCCACATTCTTCATTTCTAATAAAAGCTATTCATTTTTTTAATTGAATAGTCATTTAGCATACCAAACGTAATTTTAATGTTTTGAGACCTCTAAACCTTCCTCCTAATATCTAATTAAAAAAACAAAGAATGTGGGCTCTCAAAAGTGTTCATCTAATACCTACACAATTTCCTTATTTATAGGCACATGTCTCCTAATCAAGGGCGAAACTAGGATTTGTTATGCGCGGGGGGCGAACTTATGTGGACGTGGGTGGCAGTGATGATGAGGGGTTGAAATTCTGAGCCCTTTGCACAGCTAAGAAGGGTGCCCAGTTGCTCCACTACAAGGGCTCATCCTTCCACCATGTGATCCCCAGGTTCATCTGTTCATGCGCTAGGGTGGCAACTTCACTACTGAAAATGATATTTTTTAACATGATTTTAACATATCTTAAGAAAAATGATGTTTGTAAAATGTTGAAATTTGGAAGGAAAATTAGGGTTGAGAAATATCATGTTATTGCATAATGTTAGTGAAGGAAAACGATATTGCTACCAAAGTTAGCAAAAATTAAGAGTTAATGAGTAACCTATGTTACGGGGGTCAATAATCATAAAATTAACCTTAGTTGTGGGGGTCAAAAATCGTAATCCTCACATTATAGTGGAAAAGAATTGTAAACACGATGGGACAAGTCTCGATAAAAATGAGAACAGACAAACAAGTGAAATAGTAGAGTTAATGCATTGCATATTTAAATGATAGCATAAGATTTGTTATGTTTAATGTGCTTTATGAAATGTTTTATTGCTCCATATTGTGGGATGTAAAGTTATATATGGTAAAGAAAATGTCAAATAAAATATAAGAGGATTTTATATATTATTGTATATAAACTTTAAATCAGCTGTTATTATAAATACATGATAGAAATATTTTAAAAAATGAGGCTCATATTACAAAGGTTAGTTTTTAATGTACTTACTGGGACTATAGACTCATATCTCTACCTGTGTAATTGTAGTAATTATATAATTACATAATACATGGTTGATGATGCAGGGGCAGAGGCAGAAAGAGAGGACCTTTATGTTTGCTAAGGTTTCTAAGGATGAGGTTGTATGTAGCCTCCATTTTGTTATAGACTAACCTGACTTGGTCTATTTTAAAATGTATATATTTTGTTGTGCCGTTTTTGGTATTTTTGATAAACAAATGATATAATGTGTATTTAATATACTAAAGCAACTCTAGTATGTTCATTTAGCTATAATTGTATTTTCAAGAGAAAAAGAAAAATTATTCCATTGCGAGAGATCTAATGTAATGTATTATGTTAAAACAGTTTTCGGTTTGGTGAGCACTCCGAATCGCAACAGCTGCTGAGGCTGCGGGGTTGAATATGATCTAAAAAAGAATAAGAAATGAAGGACAAAGGAACTTGCCGGGGTTGGCCAGCAAGGGATAGCTCCGATGCCTAAGTTAGTCCGGCAAAATCTCCAATAAGATTTAGTATCTTAGAATTCGAATGTATGAGAGTGCGTACCTTTTCATTCTCCCTGCTGGGTCCTTTATAGACGTTTCTTTATTTGGAGTTCCCCCTCTTTCTCGTAATTGAGGATCCTTAGGGATCGTTCAATACCCCTTTGATGGCTTTCCACCTTTTCCGTTTTGTAACCAAAGTAAAATCATTAATTCAATGATTTTCTGACGCTCCTATTCCATAACTGAAAATCCTCATTAATTTGATGAAGTTCCGTTACTCCTATGACTTGGAAATTTAATCTTTGAATGCCCTAGGTATGATTTCTTCCTAGGACATTCGTAGTTTTGGGATCTCGGGATATCTGAGACTTGAGATTCGGCTCCCGGTTTTCTCAGCTTTGAACTTGGCATAATTCCAAGATTTGATAATATTGACAAAGACTTGGACCCACCAACCCTAAAAAGAGTCTTAACTGGGCCTCCATTCCCAAGAATGGGCCTAGGAATAAGCCTTTAGTTGATCAGGAATATTTTCCAACAATTACCCCCTAATTCCCGATCCGAGGACCGACTCGGTTATGGGAATTAAGTCCTTTCTGAACTTTGAATTCCAAGAGCTCAATGCGTCATAGGTATATACTTCTATTTTGACCTTTTGTCGATTCAAATTCCATCATTCTTAGGTGTCCTGACACATTTCATGCTCTGTGGACTTTTGTTTTTTTGTTTTTGTTTTTGTTTTTTTCTTTTTCTGATATATTTGTCACGATGGGTACTCCTTTGGATCCACGTGTCGGGCTAAAAAACTCCCTTCATCATAATTTTCTTGGTTTTCTGATTTCGAGATTTTGCCAAATCTACGTGTCTTCTTTAATGTGGTTAATTCAGGTGCAGCTTTTGAGGAGATGTTGTAAGGGTTGTTTGGCTTCCCTCCTAGGGCAGCGCATAAATAATCATTGCGCCGCCCTTCATCTTTTCTTGATGTCGTCTCTTGCTTTCCCAAGAACGTCCCTTTCTTAAATATAATGTGAACGGTTCCTTCTTCCTCACCACTTCCGCCAATTTTGAAAGCTTCAAACTTCCTTTTACTGTTTCTGAGATTTTCCTTTCTCCACTCTTCAAAGATGTCTACTTCCCCTTTAGGAGGTTCCTTATCTCGGGGCTACGATGCACCCTATTCTCACGCTAATGATGAAGAAGTCTCTCAGATTAATGATGTCGATAGGGTTGATGATGACGAGCTTCCTCAGGCCGCCGGTGCTGTTAGGGCTCCGATATCATATATTCTGTTGGAAATGGCGAATGATGCCAAGTTTACTTCCGAGGATGAGCCGAAGATACGTCACAACTTTGATATTCCTCTCTCCATTCAACTTCACTTCAAGGACCCAACAAGTGGCGCCTTTAATCGTGGCAGAATTTGCCTCTATGAGAGGCTGTTTATGGCGGGGCTTCGTCTTCCATTCCCACCTATAGCCCGAGAACTACTGCAATACCTGTGTGGCTTCAAGCCAGATTAGACCTAACGGCTGAAGATACTTTTTTGCCTCGTATTTGCAATGGCCTATCGTTCTCGGAGACACTTTCCGAATGTCAATCCGCCAATTCTTCTCTATTTATCGAGTGCATCAATACAATGATGGGACTATTGATTTCCAAGTTCATGTCATTCCTCTTTTCATAATCATGCCTTCAAGTTATTCTAGCAATAAAGAGCGGAGGAATGAATACTTTTATGTCTCGGGTAAATGGGAATGCTCACCTATCGAGACCCTCTCTGATGAACAAAGGATTCCTAGACAATGGAGCGCTCCTAGTGCTTAAGGTACTTTCGTTAAAAGACCTTTCCTCCTTTCTTGTATTTTTTTTTTTTTTGTAACTAACCTTGCTCATTTGTTTCAGCTATGGGAATCCCCAACCTGAGCCGAAGGGAGATCATTGAGGTTAACCAGATGCTTGAGTTCTCTCACGACCCCCTTAATGTGAAGTTGATAAAATTTGGGGCCATTGTAACCGATGAGAACATGAGGAAATACTTAGGTTATCCGATTCTGGAAGATAAGTCTGTGTGGAGGAAGAAGAGTAAATCAAAGAAGGGTCAATAAAAGAAAAAGGCTGCCCCCGAGAAGGGAGTCTGGAAATCTTCTCGTGTCGTTTCCCAACCGAAGCGTGCTACCAAAGAGGGGACATCCAGACTTCCAAAGAAGACTATGCCCGAGGTTAGGTTGACATCTACACCCGAGACTTTGATAGAGATGGGTCCAAAAAATAATGTAAACAGAGAGAAAGACTGATGGGGGATGCAATCCAAACCGGCCATGCCTTTAGCAGAATTAAGACGGCAGCTCAAAAATGAAAAGCATCTGATAAGGAGAAAGTTTCAACTGAGGTGGCTTTGAAAAGAATGAGGGGTGCCGAAATGGACGCGTACTTGAGTGACTTGATCGACGAGGCTATCGTTATGTACGATGGTCCAAACTTTTTTATTCTGACTCTGTTAACTCCTGCTACGAATATCATGTCCCCGAGAGGCACTGAAGATTCTTCAGTGGTCATATTTCAAGTTTCAGAGGATTCCAACCTTGGGAGATCAGGTGAGGATGTTTTTACCCAAGATAGGACTCCACCAGGGCCTTCAGTAGGCGCATATGAGAATGTTCCTGATAATCCTTCCGAAGCCTCAGATGGCCAATCGAGGGTCAATGTAGATGCCCCATCATCACCCTTAAGAAGGGCTGAAGTCTCATCGGTTCGTCTTGGAACTTCGCGAGCTAACTCTCCCCACATACAATCAAGCGAGCCTCTTGGGCGAAAACTCCCGATTTGTTTCCTAAGAGACGGTTTGCTAGGGTGCCCACTTGAGGCTCTCCAAGCCTTGGTTCCCGAGAACTACCTTCGGGTTAGGAGCAGGAAGGACTTCTTTTGAACGATTTACTGATACGATCGTTCATCATCAGATTGAGGTATACCTTCAGTTTTCATAAAGTTCTTTTTATTTACTGTTCTCTCTAATCTTCCTTGTGTTTTCATCCTATTTCTCAGTATGCTATGAAGTTGTTTGCTTTATACCAAAAGCATCAAGAGCACTTGAAAAGTTATCCACAAGAATTGATAGAGATGCGTTTGAAGTTAAGAAGCCTCGATTACGAGGTGTCTCGGTTGAAGGTCTTTGAACCTGAGGTGGAAAAACTCCTAGCTTAATTATTCGAAACTCAGCAACAGACAATGTTAGCCGATGCCCAAGTTGTAGAGAGGGATCATTAAATTTCTCTGCTGAAGCAACAAGTCCAAGATCTTTCAATTTCGCAAACTCGACAAACTCAAGAGATTTCGGATCTTCAGGCTCGGTTAAAAGCTTCCAAGGTCGTTGTCTCTTCATTGGAGGCTAGCCAAGCTATTCTACAAGGTGAGAAATCCTGTGTTGAAACTGAGAAAGAAGAAGTTGAGGAGAAGCTGGAAACTACTACTCAACAGCTTGAGGATGCCGAGACTAGATGCGAGCGCCTGAAAAGAAAACTACTTTATTTCCAGGTGAAGTCAGCTCGGTATCTCAAGCAGTTATCTTTCCTTCCGTGGCTCCATGATCATAGCTGGGCTCGTGGTTTCAACTGGGGTTTTGAAAGTTTTTGTACCTTGGTGCTGAACCCTACCGTATTTAACTTTGAAGTTTGTTCCGTGCGGGCAAATTTTTTGACGGTCCCAAATAATGCTATTGAAGAACTTTATTATATGGGAGACAAGCTGTTTCCTGATGTCCAGAGGTGGGAAGGGCGGATGGGTTACCCTGTGGATCAGACTTTACCTCAACTTCCCTCAGATGTTTCTAAATCACAGTCCGAATATGATGACGCGACTAACGGAGGCCCTAGTGATGATCAACCTTAGAACTTTCATCTGTTTTTTTATTTTTATTTTTTAAATGTATATATTTTTTTTTTTTTGAAGCCGTGAACTTTTGGCAAGACACATTTGATAATTCATTGGAATGGGTTACATCGCCGCTTTTCTGTGTCTCTCCAACTTCAGCATTTATTTGACTTTAAGAAACCAATTACTATAAAATGGAACAAGCGTCTATTTGTCTCTTGGATTCCCCAAAAGTGTTTATCCTTCCAAGGGGTTATGGGCCTCTTCCAAGAATTCTCTTTATCTCTCTATTTTTTTGAGGATTGCTTTATAATGAAAGCTTTTCATTTTTTCTTTAAATACCCCCTAAGCCTTCATTCTATCTTCATTCCCTTTTTACCATGCCTTATTTCTCTAGGGCTTTTCAATCTGAAAGCCCTTCTTTTTTCTCTGCATGCTTTCATACCGTTTCTTGTGAAGGCTTTGATGGCGATTTCGCATTTGAGGGAGATGAAGGGTGTGCTCTGGCTCGGGTCTTATTGCCGACTTGTGAAGCTTATCGTGGACTTGGATTTTGCCATGGGTATTTCCTTGGGTGCTGCTGGAGGTTTCTGGATGATGGTCGAACCAATGAATGCTATTGGTATCCTTTCCTTAAGGGCTCGAAGTGTCAACATCTTTAGTCTTTTTCCCCCAAGGGCTATGGCGTCAACATCTCCAACCTTTTTCTCCCAAGGGCTGTAGTGTCAACATCTCCAGCCTTTTTCCCCCAAGGGCTCCTAGCATTTATTTTTGTAACTGATGTAGGATAGTTTATAAATTCCCTGTAGTTCCGAGGACTTTCAATTCCCTATAGTCCCGAGGAGTTTAAATTTCTTGTAATTTCGGGGGCTTTCAATTTCCTATAGTCCCGAGGAGTTTAAATTTCTTGTAATCCCGATGACTTTCAATAAAAGTTTTCCTTATAATTCCAAGGACTTTCAATTCCCTGTAGTCCCGAGGAGTTTAAATTTTCTGTAATCTCGGGGGCTTTCAAATCCCTGTAGTCCCGAGGAGTTTAAATTTCCTATAATCCCGAGGGCTTTCAATAAAAGTTTTTCTCCTGCTAAATTATGTTTATGTATATGTATACCCCCCCATAACCAAGACTAAACCTACGTTAGTCTCGGTTATTGAAGGAACATGTGGTTCTCAGTAGTTTGGTTGTGAGAATCCACAGAATATATGGCTCTTCCCTTGAAAATTTGGACCAATCAATAATGAAGATTTTTTCCATAATTCTTTGTTTAACTTCGGCGTTAAATAATGAAGAATTTTTTCCATACTTCACTATTTTACTTCGGCGTTAAATAATGAAGATTTTTTTCATACTTTACTATTTAACTTTGGCGTTAAATAATGATTTTTTTTTCCATACTTCACTATTTAAGGCTTGTTTGGGATTGCGTTAGAGAGCTTAAAAAGTACTTTTAGTACCTAAACAGCTGTGCCAAACAAAAAGCTGACCTGTTTGGTAAAAAATTCTAAAAGTACTTATTTGACTTTTTATTCTAAAAATGGTCCAAACGCACTTTTGGAAAAAACTAAAAAATGAAGCTTTTGCCAAAAAGCTCTTTTTGACTTTAAAATCTCTATTTCCCAACGCAATCTCAAATAGGCTTTTAACTTCGGCGTTAAATAATAATAAAAAAATTCCATACTTCACTATTTAAAGATTTTTTTCATACTTCACTATTTAACTTCGGCGTTAAATAATAAAGATTTTTTTTCCATACTTCACTATTTAATTTCGGGGTTAAATAATGAAGATTTTTTTCCATACTTCACTATTAAACTTTGACATTAAATAATGAAGATTTTTTCCATACTTCACTATTTAAAGATTTTTTTTCCATACTTCACTATTAAACTTTGGCATTAAATAATGAAGATTTTTTTCATACTTCACTATTTAATTTAAGCGTTAAATAATGAAGATTTTTTATTATTATTATGAGAACCGAGATGTATTTGTCTGAATGTCTTGCTTCTTTCTTATTAATCAACGAAAAAGAATTACATTAGTTTTTATGGATAGTACTTCTTCAAGTGTTATACATTCCAAGGTCTCGGCAGTTATTTGCCCTTTGCTGTTTACAGATGATAGGCTCCTTGGCTATGACTTTTGACTACCTAGTACGGTCCCTCCCATGTTGGCCCCAATTTTCCTTCAATGGGGTTTCTAGTGGCTATGGTTACCCTCCTTAGAACCCTATCTCCGAGCTTGAAATTTCTCGGTTTCACCTTTTTGTTAAAATATTGGGTTGTTTTCTGTTGGTAGGAGGCCATCCGCACCGTGGCTGCTTCCCTCTTTTCATGCAATAAATCGAGATGCAGGGTAATCCCGGCATCATTGAGCTCAGGATTCTAGTTGGATATTTTGAAACTGTGAGATCTAACTTCTGCTGGGATGACGGCCTCAATTCTGAACGTGAGAGAGTAAGGCGTCTCACCCGTTAGAGTTCGGGTTGTCGTATGGTAAGTGTTGAGCCAAAAAGAGTGCAAACTCAAGTGTAGGCTATCGCAAGTAATAAATCTCGATAAGTACGAGGTCGATCCACAGGGAATGGTAGACACTAAGTAAAAATCCTATTATTGTGCAGAAAAATAAATTGAATTGTTTTCCACTTATACAGTGGAGCAATAGAGATGATTAATAATAAAATAAACTTAAAACAACTAAACTAAATTAATTAAAAAGAGTTTGAGAAAATTGATGAGAAACACTAAGGCTTTAGGGATCCACCTAGCATTCTATTATGTATTCTTGAGATGTATATTTTAATTCAACTAGGTAGAGAATCAACTCTCCTAATCGGAAGATAAAATAATTAGGTACTGATAAAATAAAGTAAATTAAATATGGGTTGGTAAGAATTTGATTTTAATAACAATGTTACAATAAATTAAGCATTTACTATATTTTCGAATCATAACAAATCAAACAAAGTAAGCATTTGATATAAACAAAATCGTAATGAATCAAAATAAACTTGTAACATGAAACTATTCTCAAATTAAAATCATCCCCAAAATTTAATCATTAATCTATGAAAAACAAATTGTCTCAAGAACACATAATAAAAATACTAGGCTTTACCCCTAGCCTTAGCTAGAAATTTAGCCACTCATAACTATGAAAATAAATTCTATAATCAAAGTACTAAACATTAACAAAATATAATAAATTACGGAAGAAATAAAAACAAAGAACACAGTAGATCAGCTCCCCAGAAAATTCAGAATTGCTGCAGCAGCCGTCTGGTCCTCCTTTTTCTTTTTCTTTTCTGTCCGTGCGTTCTCCGTTCTTTTTCTTGTTCACGTCTGTGTAGCCAGCCTCTCTCTTCGTCCTTTTTTGCTTTGCTTCTCTTTTGTTCAGTCCTTTATTTTTCACGTCTCCGTTCTGCGTAGCTCTAGCTCCCCAAGAGCAAAACCAAAAAGTGAAGAATATATAAAATCAGCAGTCCCACTGGTTCCGTGCACGTCCTCCTTCTCTTCTCTTTCTCGTTTTGCTTTTCTCTCCCGTTCTGCGCAACTCCCCATGAGAGCAAAACCAAAAAGTAAAAAAAAAAAAAAATCAGAAGTCCCCCCTCGTTCACGTCTTTGCACTGTTTCCCTCTTCCCCTTTTTCGTTTCTCCTGTGCTGCCTTAATTCCCACAAAAACAATTCTCCTCATATCACTAGGATTCTATCTTCTCTTCTATTAGAAATCCTCTAAGGATTGGGGCCCACATTTTTTTTTTCTTTCTTTTTCTTGGTCTTTCACGCACACCTCCTTTCTTCTTTTTTATTGGCTTAACTTTTATTTGGCTTGGCTTTTTCTTTGGCTTGGCTTGACTTGGCTTAGTTTGGACTTTTCTTTTCCAAATCTTATAAAAAATACAATTACTTAGCATTAATGTTTTATTTAAACTCAATATTAGTAATTAAACATTATTCTAAAATTAACTATAAAATATAAGAATTAGAATAAAACAAAGTATGATAATACTTATTTTAATAGAGAAAATAAGCACTTTTAAGCTATTATCAGTAAGACCACAATACTTTTAGAATAAATTTCACCCATGCTCATTTTTTCTCGGTTAACTTCTTTTTCAATATTTTTATGAGGGTTTTATTTGTAGCCTCTACTTGTCCATTTGCCTGTGGATGTCCCAGGGATGAGAAGAAATTTCTAATATGGAGCTCTGCGCACGACTTCCTAAATGGCTCACAGTCAAATTGTTTGCCATTGTCAGTGATAAATGCATAGGGGATTCCATATCGGCAAACTACTGATTTCTATAGAAAAATCTTGATATTCCCTAAAAAGAGTCTTAACTGGATCTCTGTTCCCAAGAATGGGCTTCAGAATAAGCCTTTAGTTGATCAGCAATATTTCCCAACATATTATGTTAACGACGTCACATGAAAAATGATATATTTTCATCTACAACTTAATTATTAATTAAGTCAGGGTGTTACAACCGATCTATATATGTGGCATGTGTGATCTAGAGAGGTGGTTGCATGACAATCATTTTGTCTGCAATTTAAACAGAATATATGATGACAAACATTCCGTCAGCAATTTAAATAAAAAATATGACGTGGTGTCTGTGATCTGACTGAGATGCTTACCTGACAACATTCCATTAGCAATTTAACTGAAAAATATGATGAAAAGAACAATTCGTAAAGTTTTGAAATCCGAAAAAAAAAAAAGAAAAAAAAAAGAAGAAGAAAAGACGATTCTTTTTCTTTTCCCCTAGAAAACAAGATAGCAATTTTCAACTAGGTTACAATCGAAAGTGTAATCTTTATTTTTTCCCAAATCTTATAACAACAATAATAAATCTGATGTCTCTAACTACTTCCTTCTATTTATGTATTTCTTTATATTGGCTAGGATGTCACCCAAATGCTTAAAAAAAATCAATAGACCGGATAAAGACCCGAACCATAGGGTACTTCACTATCGGTGCCACATCAATAAATGTTTTTAGATTTCAAATTTAAATTCTTCCTTCTTTATTGTAATTTGTAATACATATATGATCAGACGTAGATGTAGTTAATGTTCACTTGTATAGTTGTATTTATATGCCGAATCCCTAATTAAATTGAAATGTACAATGATCTAATTTAAATTGGAATGTACAATGATTTAGGATTCCCTGAAAATATTATATTCCTTTTTTTAAAGCACGCATGTATATAAGTCTTTTATTCAGGAATCCCATTTTTTTTTTTAAGGTAAGTATTATATCAAAGAGAAACCATACAAAGGCATAGGGGCATGCCTCATAATACAAAGACAAAGAATTACTAAACGGATAGAAAATTCAAATATAAACTATCAATAAAAACAGGTTTACATGATGAACAAAAAAAAGGGGCCTTTAAAATCATAGGATATAAATAATTGAGATTTGTTTGGTGTTATTCTTTTGCATATTTATTATTTATTTATTTTGCAAATTTATTATTAAATCTGTAGTCCCCACATATTCAATAATAAATTTATACATCTTTTATATAAAAATGGACAAAAAAACATACATAAAAATAAAAGCAAACATTCCACTAAATAAAACGTACAAAAGAATTTGTACGTACACATTTAGATCCACCACATCACAACATCATTAATGATATCCACCTATCCAAGTACAAGCTATACACATAGTACTCACCAAAAAAGAAAGAAAGTACAAGCTATAAACTTGGGAACATACTCTATTAGGAAGGTGAGAAGAAATTGAGTCGTCAGCTATTGACTCGTTGGAAGATATCCTTATTTTTTATATGGATGCTTGGTCAGGGGTCCTTCTAAAGTTCATTTTCTTTTTAAATCAAAAGGGGTTCACCTCTTCAATACTCCAACCATTCGAATGCTCCATCTTGTCTATTTGAGCTAGTTTACTCGGGTTGGGTTAACCAGCTCTAAAAAAGAAAAATTTCCTATCCAATTCGTTTAAAATTTCCTATTGTTTCATGCGGGTTCTCTCTCCCTCATATTTCCCCAAATTTGAATCACTCACTCTCTCTCTCTCTCTTTCTCTCCCTTTCTCTCCCCCATCCCCATTTTCCCTCCTCCAGACCATTCCGATCTCCGCCGCCCTCCACCGACCATTCCGCCACCGTGGTTCTCTCTCTCCCGATCTCCACCCTACTCCCCTGATCTCAGCCCTCCACCGACCATATCTGGCACCGACACTCAACCACACGTGAAGTTAAATCAGGTATGAGTTTCAATTTTTTTTTTCTCCAAACTCTTCCCTCTCCTCCGTGACGCCACCATCGGCGATTCCCACCCAGTTTGAAGAAAAAAAAAATATTATATTTTTCTTTATTTGTGATTTTTCTATTTTGTTTTCTTTGGGTAACCAATTATGGGTTTTGTTCTAATTTTGTGATTTCGTTACTTCTATGATGCCATTATTAAATTAAATAATTTTAACTTGATGAAAAGATGCTTTGTAAATCATGTATTGATACCTGCTTAGTATTCATTTGTGTCCACTTCTTTCATGTTTTTTTTTAAGCTTTGATGATGTCTAGCAGGAAGCAATTTATTTTTATACTAATTTCTGCTTATTGTTAAATCTTTTTTATTAGCAGCTCATGCCTTACATAACGAGGCACTCTAGAGAAGAGGTTAAAAAGAAAAGAAAATAATTGAAGTTTTAGGCAAAGTGTCAAAGATAATTGGACAACTTTCTGGCAGTTAACACAACAGAGTACAAAGTATGTGATACGCGCGCGAGCGCTACCAATTTTAAATTTATAATTAACCGCTCACGATAGATTGTACCCTTGCAGGATAGTTCTAAAAGAGGGTATCGTCCGCAGAGATTGTGTTCAGTTGTGTAATAATGAAATCTCTAAAGTCACACCTAACCTAACTCATAAGTAAGAAATGTTTTTGTGATTTTTTTTAACTAAAAATTAAATGACACAAACTTTAAACTAAGTTACGCAAATTGGATTAAAAGTAGTAGGGGAAGTATAGGAAATTAATTTTACTCAATCCTCATACTATAAGCGAACCGTAACTAGCATGGATCTTTAGCAAAAGTATGATATGAGCGTGTAAAGGTTGTCAATCCTTACAACGAACTCAACACAAAAATACTACTGAAAAAAAATAATAAAGCATCATAATTTCGCACTAGTCACTCACCTAATATCCTACATGTGATATAACTCGTGTTCCCTAGCATGCGATATAAGTTCTCTCAATAGCCTACACAATTCATGAAATAAGCATAAAATATCATAGGTTCTCACCCCTCTTTTCACCTATTTTAAGTTAATCTAAGCGTGGATTGAGTCGTGGTCCCTAGCATACTCTATCAAACTCACACAAAATCATGTCACAAGCATCATTGCATAGCCTATGCTTTCTCAATCAAAGACATTGAAAACATTGAAATCATTCAAGACTCAAATAAATTCCTCATAGACAAGAAACAATCTTCATCTCAAATGGTATAACATTAAGAACAATCGTTATGCATATATAATCATCATACCATTTGCACAAAATCCTAGCTAAATATAATCAACCCATAGTACTTTGGATTGAGCTACATCAAACCCTACAAGTGGGTTTAGTTCCTCATGAAGGATTTGGATTTCTTCATTAGGTTGAAGAAAACCATTTCCTAAAGGAAGTGAGTGCTATGGGCTGGTTCTACCTACTGTCTAAAGCAAGAAATTAAATCAAACTAAGTTAAAAATTACAAGAAAACACTAAGAACTGAGCTCCCTGCCTCTCCCATCGTTTTTGAATATATAGAAAGGAAAAGAGTTTAGATCTTATAAGAGAAGTTAAAATTACAAAGATCTTGATCCAAGTGGTGTAGGACGGTTCTGAGGATGAATTTCGACGCCTACAACTGACTGGCAAGCCGCAATTTTGGACTAAAAATATCTTCCACCATCGTTAGCTGTCACAAAAGATCTTCTAGATCTGGAAGGTTCAATGGCGCTCAATTCCCAAATTTGGGCGCTCGAGCGTTGGTGCTTGGCTGGCGCTTGATCCCTGGAATTGGGCGCTCGAGTGCCAAGCTTCTGGCTGGCGCTCGATCCCTAATTTGTAGTGCTCGATCCCCACCACTTCAACAACACTTCAACTTTTCTTAAATTATCTTCAAGCTTAATGTTAATGATATGCTTTGAATTTTCATTAAGACCTAAAAATAAGACAAACACTAAAACACACTAAAATATCAAATCACAATACAAACTAAGGTATAACATATGCGAATTAAGGGGCTTAAATGTGTAACATTCAACACTTATCAGTATGCTCATTAATTATATTCCCACGTAGGTTTGAACACTTCCAAATATTCGCTTCCACCTTTGATTCCGAGTTCTAAACTAATTAACTTTATATTTCTTGGGAAATTTACAAAGATTTCTTTTTTTCATGGTATAGAATTTTTGGCTAGGCTTAAAAGATTAATTAACTTGGCATCCAATTATCCAAGTATAAAAATAAAAATTCATTTACAATTTTTGTTTCAAGTGTTGGCAGTTAGATTACCATTGAAATCTCAGTTTTTACTTAACTGCATGTGTATTTGAGCTTAACTGCATGAGGTTAATTAATTAAGCTTTTGCTTGTTGCTCCTCATGAGAAGGATATTTCATTGTTATGCAATTTCGCACGTGCAAGTTCTAACCACGAGTGCATTCTCCAAGTATTTAATTCAAAACCTGATTTATTAATTCACTTTTTTTCACTACGTGCATTTTGTTTGCCTTTCAGTTACTCATTGTGAAGACATTTTGTTCTCTTTTTTTTTTTCTAATTATAAAAGGATTGGAGGGGGAGGCCAACGTAGCTGTCCTACCTGGGCGTGACCATAGTAGCACCAATCCGCGGGGCGCCGCTCAGGAGGGACCTACGGAGGGAACCGCAGGCGCACCCTCAAGACCGACCGAGCCATAGCTTAAATCCCGCCCCACCAGGGCACTAGCGGCACGTAACCCCCATGACACATTTTGTTCTCTTAAATGGACATTTCAAGCTTACGCATGAAGAATGAGGGCGAAGTTGAATCTCTTAGTAATGAAGGTCCAAATGACGATGATTTAATTGAAAATGGCGATGATTTAACTAACGAAGATGACCCTGTGAATAGTTAGTCTTTTTACTTTTGTTTACGTTATTATTTAGCTTCGAATTATTTTCCTTTTGACCCATCAATTATGAATGTGATTTAGATTTGGATGATAGAGCCGACAATGACACACTAAATGAGATGATCAATGAGGATGATAAAGTTGAAGAACCTAAGGTTTCAATGACGTTTAGTTCATTGGAAACAATTTCTGCCTACTATAAAAAGTATGCTAAGCAAACTAGTTTTGCTGTGATAAAAAGGGGCATTAGAAAGATGAATGATATTGTCTATTACATAACCCTTACATGTAGTCGTGAAGGCAAACCAAGAAAAAACAGAGGTGATGCTACAAAGGCAGTCCCAACAACAATTGAAATTGAATATAAAGTCAGGATTTGTATTATGTTATTAGATAATGGAAATTGGTGTTTAACTAAAGTTGTGATTGAGCATAACCATAGCTCAAGCCCAGGAAAAACAAGGTTTTTTAGATGCAATAAGGAGATAGACAATTTTGTGAGAAGAAGGTTAGTGTAAAATGATAGAGCTGGAGTACGTACAAATAAGAATTTCAACACTTTAGTGGTTGAAATTTGGGGGGGGGGGGGGGGAAGGAGTAGGAGAATCTTCTATTTGGGGAGAAAGATACAAGAAATTTTATTAAAAAAGCAAAAGAGCTTCAGCTTGGCAAATGAGGTGGTCAAGCCCTTTGTGATTATTTAAGAATAGAAAATCAGAATAAAGACTTCTGTTATGTGATGGACATGAATGATGATTCTAGGTTGCGAAATATGTTTTGAGTTGATACACAAAGTAGGGCAGCATATGAATTCTTTGGGAATGTCATTACGTTTAACACAACTTATTTGACCAATAGATATGACATGCCATTCGCTCCTTTCGTAGGTGTGAATCATCATGGTTATTCAATACTTTTGGGGATGTGACTAATATCAAACAAGGATACAAAAAGATTTGTTTGATTGTTTAATGCTTGGTTAGGTTGCATGAACAACAAAGCTCCAGGTGCTATTGTAACAAATCAGGCTAGGGCTATGAAAAATGCAATAAAATAGTTTTTCCGAAGACAACTCGACATAGATATTGTTTGTGGCACATTATGAGAAAACTACCAGTTGGAGCACATGCGCAATTCAATGGCATTAAAAGTGCCATAAATATTTGTGTGTATGATTCTCAAACATATGAAGAATTTGAGACAAATTGAGAATTTCTACTTGAGACTTATCAACTTTAGGATGACGTATGGCTGCATGGGTTATATAGTGAGTAGACATATTGGGTGTCGATATATATGAAAGATACAGTTTGGGCTAAAATAAAAACTATGCAACGGAGTAAAAGTATGAACTCATTTTTTAATGGTTATGTGCACTCACAGACCACGCTTAAGGAATTTGTTGATCAATCTGATAATGCTTTGAGGAGAATGGTTGAAAGAGAGAGAAAATCTGATTTCAATTCTTTTAATCACACGATTCCATGTTTTTTCCCATTTCCTTTAGAAGAAGCATTTCAAGATGTATACACCAATGCAAAGTTCAAAGAAGTTCAGGGGGAGTTTATGAAGGTTGTCTCTTGTAATAACTCTTGTCTTAGTAGTGAAGGTACAATTTCTACTTATCATGTGATTGAACTTGGTGTCATTGATAAAAACATGAAAAGAGTAAAATATTGTGTTTATTACAATGAAAAAGAAGTAGAAGTGAAGTGTAATTATGTATTGTTTGAAACAAAATGTATTTTATGCAGACATGCCATTTCTATCCTACTGTCAAATGAAGTTTCAAAGTTGCCAATAAAATACTTTCTTTCCCGATGGAAGAATGATAGAAAGCGAAGATATACTTTGGTTAATAATATTTATGATGGTGTTGGAGATGACCCTAATGAAGAAAGATATGATAGCTTGTGTAAGAAATTTGATAAATTAGCATAAAAGCGTGAAAAAATACAAGTGAGGGGAGGAAAATCTTGATATGTTAGCAAAGGAACTCAATGAAATAATGCCCGAACCCATTCATCGTTCACAGCACATTTTAGTTGGGATCGCATCTTTAAGCTGCAATCAAGTTGTAGGAAGTAAAGATGGTTTGGCGGTGCAAAGTAATATTGTGCTTAATCCTGTTAAAGTTAAATGTATAGGAAGATCAAGGTTAACAAGAATGGTTCCCATTGTAGAAAAAGAGTTAAATAAGTCACAAGCATGAAAAAAGGTTGCAACTGACAACAATGCCAAACTGAGGAGCAGGAAAAAATAATTTGGCAACACATTTGCATGCCCCAGAAATGTGATTTGTCCATTGTGTCTTGGCTATGCTCACAGGTGAAATTGTCTCATCTAACAATGTGCACAAACTCAAAAATATATATTATATAATGTTATCTATAGCTTTTAACACTTGTATTAAAGATATGCATGAGATTGGTGTAAAAAAATCTTTCTTCTCATGTTGATCTACGGTGACTATTGTCTGTAGTTCCTCCCATTTTGAGCCAAGGAGTACTGATAACTCTTTTGTGACAATTAGCTATTGATATTAGTAACAACACAAATAAAAAATTTGCTTGGATGACAGCCATGGCCAATGTCATTATTGTAACAAACCCGGGGTTTGTAATGAATATGAAGCCCACCTTATATCAAGTATTTGTTATACTCAACAATCGATGTACCTCAATGATAATTAATAGTGTTGAGCTCCAAAGTATCTGTTTTTTCGTACATGTCACCAATTTCATGCTTATGTTTGAAGTTAACTGATAAACGTGATAATGTATTTTGTTGTTTTGGCTATTAAGTAGTCATAAATCAATGTTTGTAGACTACTTTGCTTTATTTTGATCATTGACCAGATTCAATGTTTTGTAAATTCTCATGTATTGATGGCAACTTCGTAAGATGTCAACTTCATTTTTTTAGTTTTGTGTTTAAGTGCTGATATGTAATATTTTTTTTTTTTTATGTGATTAGATGTTGATTGTTTTAATGGCAATGCTTTTTAAGTTGGGTTACATATATTTTTCTATGTGGTACTTGTAGGGACTATACTCACAGACCAATTTGTTATTGACAGGATTTTTGGACCTTTAATCATTTATTTTGAGACATGATTTGTAGTTTCAAGCAAATTACACAGCTCACTAAGCTGAATAGTTGTATTAGACCAACTAAATAAAATGACCTAGAAATCACGAACGTAACAACATTGACAAATTTCTTCTCATTTACCACATTTTCAGCAAACAAACCGAGTAGGGAGCAAATTTGTGATGTTTTCAATTCCCCTCAATAATAATTCAGATCACTAAGTTAAGTGATATTAGACACATTTATGTACAAGTCCCGAATATCATAAAACAACTCAAAAATAAAAACTTTTCTCACATTTCTGAAATGCCTCAGCAACCAAACAGTCTTGAATGATAGGCCAGAGAAGAAGCTTGTACATACATTTATCAAGCTCATAAAAAGTTTTGGGAAAGATTTCATTGTGTGGAACTAATTATAGTTCCTATATATTAAAGGATTAAAATCAATGTAGACTTAGTAAGAAACTAGTTTCTCTTATAATCTACCATTCATTGACTTATAAAGTCAAGAAGCACTTAAGAAGAATCATTGAATTCACAAAACCGCACCAATCTTTAAAAGAGTGTTATCTGATTATTTATTTATGGCATATATAATAAAAAGAAAAGAACCTGTGCTCAAGACATACACATGAAGAATTTGCAGGTAGATGATCATGATAATGTTTTTATGTACTTATAACAGGATAACAACATCAAGTAATAAACTTTAGCAAACATCCACTAGCCCATCCAAATATAGGTGATTCTTGCCCCACAAAAAAAAAAAAAGTTACAAGGAAGAAGGAGAATCATCTTAACATCAGCTTACTACAACTAGATCCATTGTAACCACTAACGTAAAATAACATAAGTAAAATGATAAACACTAAGACAATCTTATACATTTTTTCCCTATTTTGGTACGACTCTAATTGTAGTTGAAATTGGACTGACTGCTTCTCCAAATTTGCCTGATATTTTGCTTGTTCTATTTCCAGCAATGTCAAATTAGCCTCGTAAGAAACCAGTTTTGTTTGCAGCAATGTCAAATTTGCTTGGTAATCTGCTTGTTTTGTTTCCAGCAATGTCTCAAGTCTAGCAATTTCATTGCATAACTCTTTAATCCGATTCATTATTTTTTTTTCGTAAGTGGACATTTTGTTATCAACCCACCTAAAAAAATCACAAGCATCATTTTTCTGGATGATAAATAAATAAGGAAAAACGTCATCACCAATTTTTTGCATGATAACTAAATAAGAAAAAATGTCATCACCAATTTTTTGCATGATAACATAATAAACTACCTTGCAATTTACACAGTCGTACCACTTTTTACCGTAATTGATTTTTTTTCAAGAATTCCTTACTTTGGCAAGAACTCGACAATAACATACTGAACATCCACTAGACGCATCGCTACTTGCAGAATTTTTTTTTTTGTGCCTATACAAAAGTAAATTAATGAAGTTAGGTATCATTCCTCAACCCAAACAACCATGAACCAGTAGCAAAAGACAAAAAAGAATCAACTCCAAAATTACAAACTATTTTAGACAACTAACACTCATTTGGTTCACCTCATGAACAAATATACAAACGACTAAATCACCATCAAAATCATATACATTGGTCCCTAATTGCTAATAACTAACCTTTCAAAAACACCCTTCTCTTTCTTTTTGTTTTTTGTTTTGTTTTTAAATTATTTTATAAATTCTTTTCTTGTATTGGTAACTACCTTTCTTAACTCTAAATGATCACACAGATAAAGCCAACAACACTTGAGGAACTAGAAAAAGTAATCTACTATGGTGCAATGATGAATTTACATAGGTCATTGATAGCCCAGTCAAAACTAAACCATAAAACCATTAATGGAATTTTATAAAGGGTTATGATTTTAGAGTAATTAGGGTGCAGGTAGAAAATATCAAACATATTCAAAATGATATCCTTAACCATTTTTATGCTTCTTTTTCTTTCCTTATGTTTATGTAAGTTCATTCAAAGCATGCCAAACAAAAAATAACCATTATTGATATCAGTAAAATTCGAGTCATTGAGGTGATACCATTGTGCTATTATAAGGTAGTCCTTGTGTAAGCCACACAACAAAAGCTTATATAACTTTTACACATAAGCCCATTAAGAAATTACAAGAAAGCAAAACTAAGCATGCCTCAAAGCGTTTTTGTTCTTTCCTTTAATTCCAAACATCATTTGAAGTTTCTCTCAAAGGGCTTCTAGATGCTTTTTAGAAATCACAAACTATCTTCAACATAGAATTTCAAAACTTTTCACTAGGAAGATTTGAAATAAATCTTAGTAAAAAATTTTATACCTTTGACATTAGTACTTGGTAGAGAATACATTACCAATGAACTCTATTTCAAATGAGACTCTCTCGTACAAAATTGTAAAGAAAGTTAAGATCTTGAATTTAAGTATACCATTATCATCAGCCCATATGCCTGAGTCCAAATTCAAACCCACTTGGCACCTACCCACCGGAATTGCAAAAACATCATGATCCCAAAACTCATAACAAGTCCACTAATTTCGTGATACTTCGATCAAGAAAATTGAAACAAAAAATTTCTTAATTCACATGTTACTATTTTTTTTAATCCTATTTTCTTTAATCATTCTTACAACAAAAACTAAATTTTTTTTCCGATCTTTAGAAAATCATGCACCTACCGGAAAATCAAAGACCAATATGGAAAGGGCGTTGTGGGTTCAAATCCACTTATTTCAACAACAACAAAAAACTCAATAAACAAAACAAAGCTACTCAAAATTTCACAAAAAGAGATATTCAAAGACCAAACCAACAAATTTAATCAAAACCCATATATAATTACAACCCGATAAACAATATCATCGGCAAAACAAGTCATCATGCCCATTCAAAAAAAAAAAAACAAATAAGGAAAACAGGAAAAACATGAATTTACCGGAGACTTTGGAAACTCATAGAGAGCTTGATGCAGACGCAAAGTCAAATATGAGCAAGTATCAAATGTATATATCCCAGAACAGTATCGTCTTCTACATTGTGGAACTAGAAAAAGTGATCCATTATGGTGTGAAGAAAAGCAAAAAAATATAGTCTTACCTTCTTCAAACTTAGTGGCAATTCTTGGTGGTGGGCGGAAGTTGAACGTGTTGGGGGAGGCAACAGTGTGCGAGAGGAGGAGAGGGAAGAGTTTTGAGAAAAAAAAAAAAAATTGAAACTCAGACCTGATTTTACTTCATGCGTGGGTGAGCGTCAGTGTTGAATTTGGTCAATGGAAGGCGGAGATCAGTGGAGGAAAGAAGCACGGTGCCAAAGATCGGGAGAGAGAGAACCATGACTTCTGACTGGTCGATGGAGGGTGGAGATCAGGGAGGAGGGCGGAGATCGGGAGGGAGAGAGAACCACGGCGGCGGAATGGTCGATGGAGATCAAAATGGTTGGGAGGAGGGAACGAGAAAGAGAGAGAGAGAGAGAGAGAGAGTGATTCAAATTTGGGAAAATATGAGGGGAGAGAGAACTCACGTGAAACAATAGGAAATTTTTTAAATTTTATTTATTTAGTTTTATTTATTAGAGCTGGTTAACCCAACTCGGGTTAACCAGCTCAAATAGATAAGACGGAGCATTCAGATGGTTGGAGCATTGAAGATGTTGGCCCTTTTTGATTTAAAAAATAAAAAGAAATCTAAAAGGACCCCTGTAAGTATTTATGGGTTAACTAGCTCAAATAGATAAGAGGGAGCATTCGGATGGTTGGAGCATTGAAGAGGTGAGCTCCTTTTGATTTAAAAAATAAAAAGAAATCTAGAAGGAACCCCTGGAAGTATTTATGGTAGACGTAGAAGCATTAGCCTATTTTTTATATGGATAGGAAGGTATTCATTTTTGAAAGCTACTCATTCATATATATATTAAAAAAATGAAAGAAAAAAACGAAAGAAATAAAGAAGGTACTCATTTTCTTTTGGATTACTCTTACATGCGGTAAAAAAAAAATTATAGCATTTAAGGGGAGAGAGAACCCGCGTTAAACAATAGGAAAATTTTTAAATTTTATTTATTAGAGCTGGTTAACCCTTAACCCTACTCGGGTTAACCAGCTCAAACAGATAAGAGAGAGTATTTGGATGGTTGAAGCATTGAAGAGGTGGGCTCCTTTTGATTTAAAAAATAAAAAGAAATCTAGAAGGACCCCTGGAAGTATTTATGGTAGACGTAGAAATATTAACCTATTTTTTATAGGGGTTTGATAGAACATCTTCTAGGGGTTCTTCTAGATTTTTTTTTAAAAAATTTTTTAATCAAATTGGGGCCCACCTTTCAATGAAAAGTGAGTCCAATTTGATTTAAAAAATCAAAAAAAAAAAAATTCTAGAAAGACCCCTAGAAGGACCTCTAGAAGATACACAAGCATTTTCTTTTTTTATATGGATAGGAAGGTATTCATTTTTGAAAGCTGCTCTTTCATATACATATTTTTTAAAAAAAAAATGAAAGAAAAATACGAAAGAAATAAAGAAGGTTCTCATTTTCTCTCGGATTACTCGTACATGCATTAAAAAAAAATTATAGCATTTATGTTGTGATTTTTTAAAGGTTTAAATTTAATTTAATTTTCTCTCTTTTTTTATGAAACACTTGAAATTAAATCTTAACATTTAAAAAAAATTACAACAAAAATGCTATAATTTTAAACCTTTAACACTTAAGCCAAATCATTTTCTTTTACCCCATCCCATCCCATCCCCTTTGAACAGTAATATTAGACATATTTAGCTAAGCTAGCCAAATGGGTGGAAAAAGTATAGATACCTCTTAAATTTTTGGGCAATTTGTAATATCTTTTTTAATTTTCAATTGAAATAATGTATTTTTCAACTATCAAAGAATTGCAATGTACCTCATTTGTACCAAAACTTAAAAAAAAAAAAAAAAAATTATATCCCTATGGAAACTTTAGAAAAAACTACAAAATATTAAAAAAAAAAACAAAATATTTTTTAAAATTAGACTGGTAACCCATAGTAGCGGCCGTGGGTCTTCACCAAACCCACCCACGACCGCCATGGGTCACAAGACCTACGGCCACCATCAATTTTTATTTATTTTTTAATTTTAAAGATATTTTTGTGCCTGAGAATTTTTATGGTTTTTTTTTTTTTTTAAGATAAAAGAGATACATTAGAATTTCATGTTAATTTAAAGAACATTACTTTAATTGAAAATTTAGGAAGGCATTGCAAATTGCCTAAAATGTAGAAGTCTATGTACTTTTCACTCACCGATTTATTCATAGATATTAAATTTCAATCAATTTTTTGCATTCGTGGGCGGTGGGGCATGCGAGTAATCTAAGCTGGACTCATTAAGGTTTGGAAAATATTCACATTCGCATGCGCACTACATTCTTTCACTTATTATTATCAGCTGAAAACTGAGACGCCCCAGCCGCCCCCACCCCCACCCCAAGGAAAACCCAAAAAAAATAATAATAATAAAAGAAAGGAAAGGAGGAGAAAAAAGAAAAAAAAAAAAAAAAGTGTCTTTTTCGGTGGACAGAGCAACACTAGAGACTGAAGCTGGAAAAAAACAAAAGGTCCAAATACTCCAAAATGTACACGTGCGCTACTTCCCTAAACCCCACTGATTCGTCTTTTTATTTTATTTTAATTTTATTTTAATTTTTATTTATAAGTAATTCGATTCTCTTAATTTGGGTAGAGATTTAGATCATCATCATCATCTCTCATCCTCCTTTGCATGCTTTCTACTTTCTTCATTGAATAAACAAAAATGGAGTCTATGCGTCTTGCCTCCTTCCCCAAACCTTCCTCACTTACCAATATTGGTATGCATGTATTTCACTTCAGCTCTTGTAAATAGCTGACTAATTTCTGCATCTTCATTTTTATTTTTATTTTTTTAATTTTTTTTTATTTTTATGTTTTGGTTTCTGGGTTCATTTAGAGCCCTAGTTTTCACTGAGAGGACTTGAATCTATTAACACTTCTCCATTCTGGTTTCTCTCTCTCTACTTTTTTTTTTTTTTTGGGTAGGGACTCTCTCTTTCTACTTTTACCAATAATTTTTTAAAAAAATGGGGTTTTTATTTTTATGCATTATTAAGTATCTGCTAAGTGATGCTGCTTGGTATGTTCTATATGATGCACTGTAATAATTTGTAGGCTGGAGTGACCGGAGCAGTGACAGATTCAAGAAGGTTTTCTTTCCAAGTATGACCACCAATCTCAAGAATTTTAATTTTGTACATCTTTCATATATTTTTTTCCTTTGATCCTTTCCCATTTGAAAAGCAACCTCCTTGTTTACTTTTTTCCCCCCGAAACGCGATTGTGCATTTCTTTGAGCAGTCAAAGATTTCCCTATTAACTATTGATATGTACATGCATGTTTGACTGTAATAGACTCCTGAATAATTGATGATTAAATACGTCATAATCTTTGTTTAATGATCTTATTTATTAATACTATTTTTTTTTTTTAATATGTCCACACAAGGAGAGGGAAAGAGGGGGGGAAGGGGGATTCAAACTAGTGAACTCCGCTTCATGAGGCGTGGTTCCCAGCTTGAGCTACCCGTTGGGGACTTATGTATTAATACTAAAGGAAATGTTATGTATATAAAAATTGTATAAAACCAAAAGACAAAATTGGGGTCTTCCTAAAAAAAATATTATTAGGAAGCTCGTTACACTTGTTCTTATCAATCTTATGGAAACTGACCTTTAGTTAAATTGTTTAGATGTTGCACTTTTGATACCTGTTGATTGCTGGGTATTTATAGAGTTAAGAATGCATTTGTGCCAGGGCAAAATCTCTGTGATGTTTTACTTTCCTAATTTGAGGTAGTTGTTAATCTTTGAAAGTATTGAAATATACCATTTATATCGCATGGGATATTTTGTGCAACTTCGAGTTTGGGATGTATCACCAAAATGTCCGGGGTGCAGGAAAGTGCTAGTAATTTGAATGGTATAGACTAAGGGCATGGATATTTTGTAATTTTAGGTCTCTAAATGGCAGGAGCATGTTCGTAGGTTTTACAAATGAGTCAGGGTGAACAGGTTGGAGAAAGTTGTTAGAAGTTATAAGTATCTGTTCAAAAGATCTTATAAACGCAATCTTGCAAAAATTGAAACAGTTTTTGAATTATATGAGCTCCTGAAAATATCTTGGACTACAAAAGGCGACACAGAATTCCCACTTCAAATAAATAAATCCATTTGTAAGGAAACCCACATGTGGCCCTGGATTATTGCTATTGCCAAGTTCAGAAGTTCTCAGAATTACTAAAAGTGCTCCTATTTCCAGAGCAGAATTCATATGCAAGAAAACTAATTCATGCTACTGCAGTGACAATTACAACTAAGACTCAAGATCAACTAGACAATTGCCATAATGTCATGCCATGTCTCTGTTCTGAAAGATTCGAAGAGTTGCAAATACTATAGTTTAGTATGAGTTGTGAACTTCGGATACAAAACAAAAAGTATTCACATCCTCAGAATTGAGCACACAATCCTCAAATTCATAACGTGATAACTATCGTCCCATGAAACATGAGTTATAGTTAGTCTTTGATAAGATATAATTCTGCAAACATATATCATTAATTTTGTAGCAGTTTTGAGCCTTTTTGGCCTTGCTTTTGTTCTTGTAGCACTTCGAACTTAAACCATTGCATTTATCATCTATTTATTTATTTTGCACATTACTGAGCCATCTTAGCCAACTTTCTCTTATTCTATCCTCAGTTGGGGCTATCTTTACTCATCATGAATGCATTTATTTCTTCTCATTTCTGAGGTGGTCACTTATGCATCTGATTATCTGAATATTAGCTAGTTTATCTTATGGACAGCAGATCTGGTGGTGGTGTTCTAAAACTGTCCTCATATGACAGTAATTTGTGTATCACATAATGTTCAAATTGCACTTCCCACTTCATTCATTATGCTACTATTATATAAGCGATGTATTCTATAACCTTTCTTTCTTATTAGTGGCCAGTCCAAGTTACGAGATGATAACTTTTAGACACACCTTTGCTGTTGTTGGCCTAAAAGCTTTACTCAATGTTACCTTGTTATAGAGTAACTGATACTGGAGCTCTCTCTTTTATTTGTCCTGCTGTAGTAACCCATGTTCCAAACCATTATTATCAAAAACCTGGTTCTTTTATATTAACAATCATTCATGTTTTTAAAGAATAATCGTGGAAAATATTCAGGAAATTACTTTAAACAAAAGGATTGGTCATTAGATTTTTTTTTTTTTGTTCTATGGCAATGTGGAAACTGTAGTTGGGGTAGTTAAATGTTGTGAATTTCAGAAGCTTGGACATCTAGTTGTAGTTTCTCTTTTGTGGTCTCTTTCGTTTAGAATTAATTTATAATTTTTATTTTTCAGTCCCTGTCCAGAATGTATTTACCTTTCCAATTTCTTATGTAGCTAGCAAACTTTCAGGATATGGAGCATGGAACATCCTCGATATGTACTTAGATGTCAGGTCTCAGCAGCATCTTCAGAGGCATCATATCAGACGCTTTGGGGAAAGAACTACTTTTTACAAGAGATTTGATAAAAAGTGCCTGGCGAATGCAGCCTCTGGACACCCTCTTGAATCTGAGGCTGGAGCTTATAAACCGAAAAGCATATGGGACTCTTTCAAAAATGCCTTAGATGCTTTCTACAGGTTTTCCCGCCCACACACAGTTATAGGCACAGTTAAGTTTTAGGTTGATAGCATTAATTGGAATGAACCATGCTTGGAATCCTATGGTTAAACTAACACATTCTGTTTTTTTTTTTTTCCTTCATTTTTTTCTTTTCAACTTCTGGAGAGCCTAACCTCACTTTCCTGTTATCAGGCGTTAAGCATTATCTCAGTTTCTCTCCTTGCAGTTGAGAAGCAGTCAGATATATCTCCATTGTTTTTCAGTGGGGTGTTGGAGGTGATGCCTCAATTATCCTTATCAACTTGTAAAATCCGTTGGTACATTTTATAATCTAACACCTTTGCTTTGCTTTTCAGGCTGTGGTTGCTGCCCTATTCATGAATATTTACATTGTTGGTCTAAATCAGTTGTCTGACATTGACATAGACAAGGTAGTTTTATGTGTGAAACTTACTGGTACAATTGCAGTAATTTCAATAATAAAGAAACACAAATTCTATGCTGCCTAAGGACATATAAAGGTACTCTCTCTGAACCTACTGGCTGGGGTCTATCATTTGGAGTGATTAAAATGGAGATTTCCCCATAGACCATAGATCCAGCTGATTAACATGGTCTAGCTGTCCCACCTATATGTTCTTCTTTCAAATCCAACCACTTCTCTACCCTCTAGCTCTTCATACTTAGAGTACTTGGAATTTAGTAACCAACAGAAGTATTTACTTGGAATGTATGTTACCTGTCTAATTATATTTCTATACTATTGTGTTTCACTGCAGGTTAACAAGCCGTATCTTCCATTAGCATCAGGGGAATATTCAATTGGAACTGGTGTCATGATTGTGACCTCTTTCTCCATTCTGGTATTAAAAATTAGAGCCATTCCTCTTAGCATCTTGGGACACCATCATGTACTTGAATTCAATTTATATTTATTTTACTGATATATATAGCTTTGATTCTGTGCATTTTGCATGCAAAATATGAAATTTTCTGCTTTTTTTTACGCCTTTATATTATCTAGAATCTAGTTATCCTAATTAACATTGTCTCCTTTTTAAGCAGTTCCCTATATTTTTTTCCTACTCTAATTATTTGATACGCATGTCTCCTCTGCTTTTAATACATAAATTTGAAGTGAAGAAAAATTCAGTTCCTCCATTTGTTATCCATCTGGAAACGTATAGTGGTGTACTACTATTATGATATAATAATTGAGAGATAGGAGCACTAATGCTTTCCCTGTCTCACTGTATGGTTTCGTCATACCTGATAATAAAAACCTGCTTTTTGACTAATTTTACTAGTCAGTTTTTCCTTCAAGAAATTGTTGTCATCGTTTAAGTTACATTGTTTGTTCATCTCTCTCTTTCTTTGATACTGGTTATCAAACTTTTATAAAATGAAAACTTCTTTTTTCATTAATATCACAATTTTTCAATTGGAAAACACAAGTTGTAAATTAGACAAATAGTGAACTTAGATTTGAGTAATCAACATTTATTAAGGTATACTAATTAAGCTTAGTGCATCATTTGTAGAATACCTCAAGCTGCTAGTTAAAAGTATTTAAGGAAATAGGTTAGATGCTCAATATATTTTTATATGGAATGCACTGCTTGCTAGAATGCTCTAATACTTTCTCAATTTTTCTTTTCATTTTTTATAAGTAAAGCTCTGTGCTTCTTCTAATAATTGAATTATTGAGGATATATTTTCCATGATCTTGAAAATTTGAGCATTGATCTGGATTCTTGAATGAATGTATGCTTATTATCTCCTTTTTGGACAGAGTTTTTGGCTTGGATGGATTGTTGGTTCATGGCCATTATTCTGGGCTCTCTTCATCAGTTTTTTGCTTGGAACTGCTTATTCAATCAATGTGAGTTGGTTTTGCTCGCATACATATACCATTCAGACTCCTCGGATAGCTGTATGGTACAATTAAGTTTGTGTTATCATAATGCTATGTGCATTAAACTGCTATTGTACCTGGAACCATATTCAATGTCGTGTACTTGCAAGAAATGCTAAAGCAAATTCAACTACTTTTCATATCTATGAGCCTCTGTTATACCAAACAAACAAACCCTCCATTTTATTGTTATACTCTGTAAATTACTCACTATGTGACACTTGCTGGCATGTTTAGATCACAAAAGCCCAAAAAGAGAAGGGAAAAGGTTCTGTTCTGGTGAAGTTGTAGTTGTTGTATTTGGGAAAGTTAATATGAGGCTCCAAATGCTAATCTAGTAAAAAAAATTGGTTTTCTGAGATGATGATCTTTGATTTTTTTTATTTTTATTTCTTCACAATTTTTTCATTTAGTAGTTGCATATTTGGGAACTTTACATTAATGGTAATATATTGGACAAACTTGCTTTCTGACTTTATGTTCTTGTAATAACTTCTATCATTTTAGTTGCCACTATTGAGATGGAAGAGATTTGCAGTGGTTGCTGCAATGTGCATCCTAGCTGTGCGGGCGGTGATTGTTCAACTTGCATTTTTTCTGCACATGCAGGTTTATTTATTATTCTTTCAAGTCAGCATATTTCTTTCCACTATTTCCATTCATAATATTTGTGATTCATATGCAAACAGTAACCTCAAACGTAATGAAATTTAAGTCTGTGACATGGGTTTCTGGGCAAAAATTGGTATCTGACACGTACCTGTCAACTTGCAAAGATTGATAAACTTGGATCATCTTTTCTATGTAGTCTGATTCACTGTCAGTCTGAGTACTAATATATGTTGCAATTTCCAGACCCACGTGTACAAAAGACCTGCTGTCTTTTCATGGCCGCTGATTTTTGCAACTGCATTCATGAGCTTTTTTTCGGTTGTAATAGCATTATTTAAGGTAAAAGCTACTTTTCTGTTTTAAGAATGGTGGACTAGTAAAATATAGTTTTCTGTTTTGAGTATATGAATTTTTTATTTTTTTTAGTTTGATAGAGTTGAAGAATTATATTCAGTTGTATTGGGTTTGGGATCTTTGTAGGGGTGTCTTGTTGTTTTGGGTTTGGGCGTTTTTTGTAGTTCTTTGTGTATACTCCTGGGGTATGTAGGAGCTCTTTTCTTTTTAATAAAATCTTACTTATCAAAAAAAAAAAGAATTATATTCAGTTTTAAATTATGCTGGGTTTTGTGTAGGACATACCTGATATTGATGGAGATAAAATATTCGGCATCCACTCTTTTTCAGTGCGGTTGGGTCAAAACCGGGTTAGTTTTCAATATCAACATGTTCCTTAAGTGCAAAATCTCGTACAATTTTATAATCGTTTGGTTGTGCCTAATTTATTTTGGCCAGGTATTTTGGATTTGTATTTCACTACTTGAAATGGCTTATGGTGTTGCCCTTTCAGTGGGACTAACAGCTTGCTGCTCCTGGAGCAAACTCATCACGGTAATTTGCTCGGTTTCTTATTCTCTTTTTTTTTTTTTTAGGGTAAGTTTCTTAACCCAATTTGATGATTTTTTATTTTTTTTGGGTCTCAAAATCATCAGGGTCACATTAAATCTGAGACCTTCATTCATTTTTCCATCAAATAAATAACAGAAATGGCATGAAAAAACAATTATGCCCCATAAAAAAAAAAAAAGAAAAGAAAAAGAAAAAGGGATGACAGCCATGGAGGTCCAACCTCCATGGCAGACTGTGGTTTCTTTTTATTATTATTAATTTTGATATGAGGGGCATCATTGTATATTCATGCCATTTATGTTATTTATTTGACGGAAAAGTGGATGAAGATCTCGAAATTAAGGTTACTTTCAACTCAGATCTCAAAATCATCAAGTCGGAAACTGGGTGAAAGCACAAGGGAGTGGTGATATAATTTCCCTTGATTTTAAAAGATGAAAGGGGTGCAAATTTTAAAAAACGTGGCTAAAACTGCAGTAGTTATGTAAATACTTCGTAACTGAAAAGATTAATGGTAATGAGTATGCTGCTTTTTACCCTTATTTATTTTTATTAACTTATTGTGAACATACAACCAATTTAAAGTGCTGCTTGGTTGCTAGCCCACAATACTGTTAGAGTATTTAATTAAAGGGTAAATTACATCCCCCCAAAACTGCCACCTCATTTGCATTCAAAACTTCGACTCACTGCAACTCACCTCTGTGAAAATACCATTTTGTTCCATGTTGATGGAAAACACGTCATGTGCGTGGGGCAAGTTGTAGTGAATCAAAGTTTAGAGGTGTAAATGCAAATAGGATGGTAGTTTGAGAGGTAAAGTGTAATTTTACCCAATTTGGTTGGATTCTATCAAATTTAACGGCCCAATTTGACCCGCGGTGCAACTCGAAACAAAATGGTAGCTCAAGGGCGAGTTGCAGTAAGTTAAAGTTTAGAAGTATGAGTGCAAATGGGGTATTTCTTTTTTTTGGGGGGGGGGGGTGAGGGAGGAGGCAAAGTGTAATTTACAATTAAATTATTAAATTCACTATTTCTAATTAGTGTGAGTTTTTGGGATAATTGATGATTTAATATGGTATCAGAACAAATGTTATGAGTTTGAACATTGTCTTTGTCATTTATCCTCTATTTCAACTAAAATAGTCCACGTTTTGTCATGTCTACACGTGAGGGGTAGTATTAAAGAATTAACTGAATGATTAAATTTATCCATTTTTATTAGCTTAAGTTTTTGGGACAATTTGTGACTTAACAAATACAGAGCTTGGTTCATATAATACTAAGTTAAACATTAAAACAAGTACCAGCTACTTTTATATATATGTTCTGGCTCAATGTCATAGGAAATATAGACCCTTCATAGCATTCAGAATGCTTTTGTTTTCTCTATTTGTTGACATTAGTTTTAGGTTGAGAGTGAATAATAATACTAAATCACAACCTTTGCAAGTGATAATTCAAAAATATGAGGGTTCAATGGATTTTTTTGTGAAACATCCACTGGTGTTTCCAATAATGGCTTCTATCATTACATAGATTGGTAAGTTTTTAAGGGATATTCACTTTTGTTGTTTTGATACTCATGAACTATATCCCAAAGTTAAAGATGCTGGTATTTTCTCTTTTTGCATTGTTTTAGGTTTCAGGACATATGATATTGGCTACATTACTCTGGAATCGTGCTAAAACTGTTGATCTGAAGAGCAAAGCTGCAATCACATCTTTTTACATGTTTATTTGGAAGGTAACTTAGGCTATCTTCTTTATGTCAAAGATTCAGCCACTTCTATTCCGATATTGTGCAGCAGCTCCTTTTGTATGGTTGACTATATAAACAGAATAGTTCGAACTTGGCATACATTTGTTATGTTAACACGCTTTGAAATGTCACTCATACACCATTTTGGGACACTTGCGTTGTCTACAATACCGCATTTTTTCAATCATGAAACTTATTCATAGGGCTAGCAGAGGTTGGCAAAATTACTTGAACCTGCTTGAGTTAATTGAATGAGTTTGGTTCCCAGATCTGTAAGAACTTAACGCTACCCAAACTATGGATTGATTGATCATCCTGATATAATGTGAAATGATTCAATTTCGCTTTCTATTACAAATTCAAACTTGTATATTTTTCTGTTTATGTCTGATACCTTGTTTCTTTTTGCAGCTCTTCTATGCTGAGTACTTACTCATACCATTTGTGAGGTGAGGATGCGGGACATTTTTGAGGAAAGGTTAATTGTTGGAGTGATTTATGCCTAGAATTGATGATTTGTGTATTGCATGGCACTCTTGGGCTCAATTTGCATTCGGGGATATAATGTTCAAGATTTTGTTAATGCATTTGGAAAAATAATTTCTTTAGGCATTCCTTGATCTCGTTATCTGTTCAATTAGTATTGCCATTAGTAAAAAGCAACTATCGGACTTTTGCCTTCCATGGTAACAACAGTTTGATGGAGATCCTACTATTCTACCATATTATCGTTTCATTTTTTGAACAATCAAAGGTTCTATCAAAGGAAAATCAGAGAAAATAGGGTACTTCGAGGTTAGGGTAAGCAACATTGAAAATGGGGGTACTTGGAGGGAGTCGTGGTCTTCTAATTTTCATACAAAAATATTTTCAACTTGTTTGATGATATTATTCAAGAAACCTAGGGTTTTATAGAGAAACCTATACAAGATGGTAAACGCTTACATTGAAAGTATCCTTGCAAATTATACCTATTACACCTGAAATCCTTGCACCTATTATACCTGAAATCCTAATATCTTGTAAGAAATGTTTTATTTGCGCCTAATGTATGTTGATAACAAAATCATGGGCTGATAAAAGTCTCACTTAAAAAAAAAATAAAAAAAAAAACAAAATCATGTGCCCTAAGGACATAAATTAATGTAATAAACTCGGTTAAGAGGTTTTTGTTGGGGCATTTCACCGAACACTTGGCGTTCGTGAAATTTTGGAGCATGACGGGGCTATGGGAGTAACAAGTTAAGGTCCAAACATCGTCACAACAACAATGGGTTTAATCCAATGCATCGAACACAATCATAATTAAGGAATTTTGAATTTTGGTAAAATTTCTCCCAAATCCGAATCAGTCGGATTCAAGGGCTAGAATCACCCTAATCATATGCTAAAACTGTATGTTAAGATTTAGGCAAGAAAATGAGTAAATCAAAAACCCCAAAACTGAAAATCTCCAAAATTTTCAGTAAAAACGCATCATACCTTGTTAGATGTTGCAAAGAGGCTTCAAACTTTGGAAATCCTAAAGCTTTTGTGAGAGATTTGGCCGAAATTTGGTTTGGAAGAGATTTTGAGTTTAGAAATGGGTTTGGCCGTATGAAATTCTTACTTAATGCATTTTGGGTAATCTCGAACATTTGAGAATCATGCCGAACATTCGCTAACGATCGTTCATTTAAACCTAAGAGCACTCACATTGGGCTCACAAAATGTTTTGCTAAATTTTAGTTAAAACACTACTTTTTTCTATTTTAGCTAATAACTTTTCAAAAGAACCTACATCCGGCTCAGCATTTTAACTAACAATTTTTACTATTCCATTTAAATATTCATTATTTATTCTTTTTTTATTCTTTCTCCAACAATCATATTTTTTAAGCCTTTTCATTTCTTAACAATCATATTTTTTAAAATTTGTCATTTTTTTAAGGTCATATTTTAAAAATTTTATTTATTTTCATAATGGTCATTTATTTATTTTTTAAGTTTTTCTAATGCTTTTTAATAATAAAAAAAAGAGTTAAAGTTTGAATAGATGATGCCGGCTAACATAGCATTGAAGGATTGAATTTTCAAATTTTCAATAAATGATGCATAGATGAGAAAAGGAAGTAGGCGTAGGGAAAAAAAAAAGGGGGGAGAAGAAGGATGCGTGAGAAGATAGAGGGGAGAGAAAAAAAATAGTTTTTTATTAGTTTATTGAGCTACAGTGCTCAGCAAAGTTGCTGAGTATGTAGCGGCTCAGCAAAATATTAGGTATTTTGCTGAGCCTGAAGTAGGAGTTTTTTCAAAAATATTTGCTACAGGGCTCAACAAAGTAGTTGAGCCAATATGAGTGCTCTAACGTTTTTATTTTTTTGGGCTAAGATTTAAATTTAGTTAAAAAAAAAGAATTTCATTTCACAAATGATACTTTAAAACCTATCTACGAAAACAAAACAACATCTTCTCCCAAATCATACCTGAGGTGAAAGCTTACCTAAATGGTATAGATGCTCTTCTATAAACAATGAGAAGCATGATTTAGATCAAAATGCCTAGTCCTATAATGACTGTCTGCAACAGAGCACATCAAAGACCGAGTTCTCCAACCTGAAACTTCACCATGTCACAAGATTATGAAAACCAGACCCACATATCAAAGGACGACAGCCCACGAGTTCACAGAAGTCCTGGAAGCTTTAAAACAAGCCTCGCACAAGTTTACAGCTTACACTAGTCCTAAAATTGGACGATTTGAACTCGTCCTCGCAGTGGCGGAGCCAAGAAGTGAGTTTAATAGGGACGACATTAAATATATATATATATATATATATATAATATATTTTATGATAATACAATTTAAATAAAATAAAATATTTAATAGTACAATATAGTCTTTACAATATTAAATATTTATCCTTTATAAAATTATGTGACCATCATTTATTTGATGCTTATCCTTTAAATCTTACTTTCTTTTGTCACTCAAATTTACTACCTTCAAAAAACTCAACCCCATAGCACTAGAGAAGTGGAGAAGCAGTTTAATTGATGTGTCAGTCGGCGTTGATATATGTTAATAGATAAATTAGTGTGTTGTTACATGACAATGAAAAGTTTAAGAAGCCTATCAAATAATCAGCCTATTTGAGATTGCATTGAAAAAAAGAGCTTTTGTCTGTAACATTTTATTAAAAAGTTCTACCACTGAAAAACTATTTAGTTGTTTGGTTACTATGTGTTTAAGTTTTTTTTTTTTGTTTTTTAATTGATGTTGGGTAACAAATGAAAAAAAAAAAAAAAAAAAAGAAAGAAGAAAAAGAAAAAAGCATTCCTAAAGGTATATAAATAGTAGAAATGCCTCTTAAACTGTACTTTTATTTGATAGTGTGGAGTTATGGTTTTACCTTATTTGATAATGCAGTTTTATGTTTTTGCTCTTACATTCAGATAGTTAATTTTTTTTAGATAAATATACATTTAATTATTTTCCTCAAAAACTACAAACAAAAACAACATCAATTACATTTCCACTACAAACAAAAAACAAACCGTTAATTACATCTTCATCTTCTTCTCTGCTGGAATTCACAACTACTATTCTTTTTCAAAAGCTACAAACAAAAAGAAACAGTCAAATACATCTCCATCTTCTTCTCTATTGGAATTCAGAACTGCACCAAGTAAGTTCTATGTGTTTTAGATTTCTTTGTCAAATATATTTTGTAATATGGTGATAAGTTTCTCTATAGTATATTTATAATTGTTTAATTACAAACAACACAACAAAACTATCTTCAATGATTAAATTATGTATTTGTAACTATTTATTTTACAGTGTGACTATGAATACTTTTATATTCATGCATTATGTTCGTTGGTTTGATTGTTTGAATAGTCATTTTGTTAGAATTATAATAGAAAAGCACTGTAGTATTTGTAAACCTTTTGGAACAAGTATACAGATTCTTGAAAAGCACTTGTGTTTAGTGCAATAGAGGGTTCTAGATTTTCCCTTACAAGCTGTCTACATTTTATATGTTTTGCACTTGCATTGTTTTTATTTGGTTTAGATTTACGAGGGGTTTGATTTGGGTTTGGAATGTATAAATTCTTTCTTATGTCTTTTCCATTACTTTGCTTAATTGTTTTGTTTTGTTTTTTTGTTTTGTTTTTTTGTTTTTTTTTAAAAAAAAAAAAAATTGGGTCCTGTTTTGCTTTACTTTGTACAACAAACGATTGGGTAAACAATATATTACATATAATTCCTTTAAAAATTATATATTTTTGCCATGAAGTCTTAGGACAATTTAAATTTTCCAATCATTACGAGACCATGAACATAGCTAAAAAAAAATACGGAATTATCCAATAATTTTTTGTTATTTTCATCGGTATAATGAATAATAATTTGTATCTTTTCTTCTTTTAGTTTCTTTACACGTGAATCTCTAATTTCCATATTTGTCTTATTCATATAATTAATATATTTGTGACTCTTTAAAAATTATTGTTTTAATGTTTGTAAAAAATGATATGGCTGGATGGTCATATTCCATTCATGATTCATATATATATATATATATATATATATAAACATTTTTTTTTTACTTCTTCCTGTAATATCTTCGGAAAATGTGTGCTTCATATATTGTTTCAAAATGTACAGTGTGAAGATTAGTGTTGTTAATATCTAAGAATAAGTAACATCTAATTCAAGAAATGGAATAATATATTACATTTTCACAAATCTTCAAAGCATATCAATGTAATCTTCCCTCAAACAAACAGTATCCTAACAACTGAGTCCGGTAAAAAAGAAGCATGCTCTATGACAATATTATTTTTGTGTTATAGAGTACTGATTTAAACATGAAAGTGAACTTCATCTTGTACTCAATATGTGTACACCTTATAGCTACTGATAAATATAAAGAGATTGAAATTCAATACAACTCAATATCATTTCTTATCTTAATGTTTAACTTTATCTTTGTAAGATGATGTTCTTGAATGAAGAGAATTCTTGAATGTGGAAAACTTATACTTGGTGCATTTGATCAAGTTCATTACATGCTTGGATGGTGACATACTTTTGTTACTATTTATGTACAGGTTTTCAGGACTATTGAAAGGGTAATATAAAAATAGATATGCTATTATGGTGATAATTCATACATTCATACTTTTAAAGTTTTGTTATTCATGGCAACTTGGTTTACTCTAAACTTCATAGCTTTTAAAGGTACATGATACATTATAATGAAGACCTATTTGTAAGAATTACAATCTTATGCACTTATAGGATGATTGAGATAAACACCATGACCATAGATGTGCTATATATTTTTCAATACCCTTTGATTGAAGTAACGATATATGTGTGCTATCTAAAAAAACTCTTTCATTCTCTTTTAGTTTAATCTAGATATTAAATACTCTACAATATAATATAATAAATCTATGTTAATAAAATTATCCTTACCTAAAAGGTATATAAAAAGTATGAATGTCTCGTAAATAGTGCTTTTAATTTGATAATGTAATTTTACGATTTTGCCTTTATTCTTTCTTCATCAAAGTTAAATAAAAAAGGGTTATTTTTGTCTTTGACTATTACTTAAAATTGTGAAATAGTCACTATTTTGTCAAACCGCTGCAATTGAAGTCACTATTTTGCTCCTGCTTTGAAAAAATTGTCAAACCGTCTGATTCAAACGCTGCAATTCACAAATAAAGGTTAACTGTTTAAGTTTTCTTCCAACGCAATATTCCCACCGTCTCTCCATCTCTCTGTTGTTCCCCACCCTCTACGTCGAGTAAGTCTTATGTATTTTCCATTTTTTAATTCAAATCTGTTTGGTGCTCTGTGCATTATGATAGATAGTATATTTCTCTCCAATTATGTCTTTATAACTGTGTGTTTTACAGTGTTTCTATGAGTGCTTCCTTTTGTATTCTTGCATTATGTTTGTTGTTTTGTTGTTAGATTACTCATAAAACTCTGATCTTAAATTATTTATGATTTTTGTTCTGCCCCTTCCCTTTCCCCTCTATATTGGCGTTGGTCGCCCTTGATTTACCTAAAGGTCCGTCTGCAAAAGCTTTCGAAGAAGCCACAAAATTGACCCTTGATTTACCTAAAGAAGATGGTGTATCCACGAGCAGCATCATCAGAGAAGTCAAATTCTAAAATAAGAAATCAATGAAATTAAGGAGACAATACACAACACACAAAAATTACTGTACTACCCATTACATATAAAACTACATTAGACATAACCTACACACACTACAACCATGCACATAGCCCACATTTTCAAACTTGGGCAACCCACTCTGTTACGCTCTGTTTTATGAAGCTAAAACAGAGGAAATGACCAAACGGTTTTTGTGCGTGCACCAATTATCTTCTGCTCATGGGACAACTTCTCTCTACTCCCATGTCTACTGCATTTTCTTAATGCCTATAATGGAGTCCATATAGGGAAAAGATTTCTTGGAGTTTAAGCCAAAGAGGTGGATTAAAGACATGCAGTTTGTTCGATGCAACTGGTTGCTTGACAAATCCTTGAGGAGTTGGGTCATTATTCCATCATAGTAAGGCAATATCTTATCCTCCAACACCCTGCATATATTCCCAACTACACCAACGGTAATGGCACAAACCTGGTAGTCTTCGAAATTTTGAAGACCCATTTCCAAATACCTAAAAAATTCTGGCATATATTTTGCAAAATCGGCTCCTGCTGCATAAGCAAGAGCTCCAACAGCAAGCATAGCTTCCCCATGCGTTGTGGCTGTTAGCCCTATGGCGTCAAT